>PRKT01000073.1:691596-726108 GCA_003671525.1 Saccostrea glomerata
GGGGGGGGGGGGGGGGGGGGGGCACAGCCAATTATTTTCAGTTTTCAACTACCAAAAATATCTCGACAAGCAAAAAAAAAAAGTAATCAGACTTTTTATTGAGGGAACACAAGCAAAAAGTAGCTAATATAGGGGGCACCCCCCCCCCCCCAACCCAATCCACCCCCACACCCGGTTTCAACGGCAATGAATTCTATTGTGTAGATCAGTTTTATGAAGGAGTAAATAAATTTCGAGCAGTATTTCACACCTTTTAATATGTATAAAATTGCTATAATTCTGTATACTACATAGAATGACGTCAAAAAGACAGGAAAACTGGATATCCTTACATAGGGTCATTTTCCAAATAAACACATCCTATTTACAATTTCCGCAGTCTTTTATATATTTCTATCTCATCAGTAAAAACAATGCTTCATTTTCCATGCTGTTGTGAATATTTCAATGAGAAAAAATATAGGCAAGTAAAAAAATTTTCTATAGGTTATTTCAAAGTATTACATGTTATACTGGTTTACTAAATGTACACCACATATTGACATGTGCGTTTGAACTGATTTTAAGGATTTAAAATATCCGGTATTTTATTTCATCGAAGGATTTTAATTTACATGTAATTTCGGATTCATTCAAGACTTCATACTTTAAATGGCGCTCCAGAAACGAACATCAGAAACAAAAAATGTTCGAATTCAGCTTTATTACAAGATAATAAGACTTGATCAACCGTTATCTTCTGTAACATAACCTTAAATCAATGGAATATTGAAAATGTGGTAAAGAGTGAACGATACCAGATTTGTGGAAAATTATTTCTTTTTTTCAAGTCCATTGGTACATGTATGTCATTTAGAGAATTATAATGTTCATTTTGCTTTTTGAATGATTTTTAAAAATGGTTTATATTCCGAATTGGTCCATTTATCGTAGTATAATTTTTCGATGCAAAAATTTTGTCACAATGGAGTAATATTCATCCCCCGGTCCCTGAACTTATTTTTGTCCCCCGCTTTCGCGATAGCGAGGAGACAATAAAATCTCATTCGTCTGTCTGTCTGTCAGTCTGTCCCTCTGTCACAAAAATTTTAACCTTTGTCATAAAATTTGAATGAGAAGAGATAGGGCTTTCATATTACACATGTTTATTACCTGTGACAAGACCTTTCTAAATACGCCTTGATTTTTTATCATGTGACCTTGACCATGAATTTTCAATTAAAAAAACTTTTTTTAATATTGCCTATAACTTTTGATAGTTTTCATATTATACATGTATGTATAACCTGTGACAAAATTTTTCGAAGCACACTATGATTTTTGACACCTTGACCTTAAAGTTTGACTTACTTTTCAAAAAATTTAACTTTGGTCAGAACTTTTTAATGAGAAGAGATGGGGTTTTCCTATATTTCACAAGTGTATTTCCTCTGACAAGACCTTTCAAAATATACTATGATTTTTTTTTACCAAGTGACCTTGACCATGAAGTTTGACCTACTTAACAAGAATATTATTTTTCCTTATGACTTCTGATAGAGAAGAGATTGGGCTTTCATATTTGTTTTTGAGCATGCTTTAATTGCTGCTCCCTTGACCTTCATGTTTGACCTTATTTTCAAAAATGTTGAATTTGGTCATTACTTTTGCATCACATATGATAGGGCGTATCTCATATGATTTGAAACAATATGCCGTGAATAGTGGCATCCCATCCACTAAGACACCGAATTGGGGGGGGGGGCACAATTCTTTGAATTTGCTTGTTTATTTAGATAATTGACTTTTGTGTAAGTATGAGTGTAAAGTTCTTTTCTCATAAGTGTTTGTTGAATTATAAAAAGAATCTAGATATTCATATAACTATGGATACGAGTAAGTATAATACAAGTAGTAATATAATATTTACGTCGAGATCCTTATATTTTGAAAACATCACGTCATCAAAAGTAATAAGCTGAGATCTCCATTCATGACCATATACAAGTGACACAAATCATATAGTGGGCATGCATGTCTTATAATTATCTTCATAATACTCTGGGTATATATGGATCTATGACGTAATTTAAAATTACATTCATTAAATTAAGTCGCATCCTACTCCTTTTTTATGAATTAATGGGCTATTTTTGGCATGCAGAAAATCGAATATTTGTGATTGCAAAGGGAAATTTCTGTTTATTTCTTAGTGTCGTGGTTTCAAGAAATCCAGAATAAAATTAGTAATAAAAAATTATAATTAGTCATACAGATGAGTAAGGCGTTAATCCTTACCATAAGAGAAAAAAGTACCAGTGATTGCAATGCCTGATAAGCCCCTTCCCAATACAATAAATAGAATCATATTAAATAAAAATACTGGATGAATAATTTATATTGTTTGATTTGAACACAAGTTAACGATTTTAATCTATTTATGAAAAACACCACTAGAAGTGTTGTTAATTTGTGTTACATTTGCATGTATACCGGTATATTTATATGATAAATTAATCATGTTAATATATAATAGTGTAAATTTGTTTCCTGATTTGTTGGAAGCTTTCGGGGGGCGTAAGTTCATCCCTGGAAAAGTAAAAATCACCTTTATCCTATACTTACTAAACAGGGGCCTTAAAAATCACCTTGATTTAGTATGCCAATAAGAATGTTATTTTAATGCACTTATTCTGGATTTTTTCCCGAAGTTGGAAGGGGGGTGGGATCGGGGTGAGGGTATATATTGTCGTTTATCATCGACGACAATATGTACTTATCCTCACTGCACCTATTGTCGTCCGTCGACACATGTGCCAGGCTGAAAAAGGTACATAAAGTGTTGCTGACGACATTGTGTGCCTTGCCTTATGGCACATTTAATGTCGTCCCACAGGTTAGGGTTGCTTTGTCTGTCTGTTTGTCCGCAAAAAAACTTGGCCCTTGCTCATAACTTTTGAGTGGGCAGGGCTATGGCTTATATATTTCACAGGCGTATTCCTTGTGACAAAACCTTTTTTATGCACCACCAAATTTTACTTCTTGTACTTGGAGTTTGACCCACTATTACAAAAAATTACCCTTCACAGGCGTCGGAACTGGGGGGGGGGTATAGCCCCTCCCACTTTTTTTGCAAAGATAAACATTATGTAGGCATTGAACATTGGGACTTACGTTAACACCCCCACCAACACCACTTTCAACAGGATTTTAATCGTAATTTCCTCAGTCAAATAGCAATCGCGTTTAGCATAAAAACAGAGGGTATAAAAATAGATCGGAAAGAAATACACATGCATTTACAATATTTTAAACATTAGAAAATAAATTTTCCGTTATTGTAGTAATATCTTTTTCGTCTTTCTTTATTTTTAAACAGGGAGAACAAGACTTAGTAATGTTTGCATGCAAGTACACTATTCACATTACACTTATGTATGTATAATCAGCTGGTAATGCCAGGAAATACCTGATACACAGTGTAGTTTATTACTTTATGCGTCCCTAGTACTCAGTATATGAAATTAAACAAGAAGAAAAAACGAAAAAAAAAATTGGTTTAGATTTTCTGAACTAAATCATCTAATAGAATCAAAAAACTTGACTAACAATCATGTTGAGAGAAAGAGAGAGAGAGAGAGAGAAGTGAAGGTGCCTAAGATGTTTCAGACTTAGTGTGGATATTGACAAGGACATCTTAAGTCCCTTTATTCTAATTCAAGATTCCTCTTATTCTAACAACCAACTTTATCAAGATTACCCTTTATCAATTGGAATTTTTAATATGACAAGGAAATAATTATTTATATTCCTTAATTGAAACATTCTTACCCAACTGATATTTAAATCAGTGTCACTCTTGAAAGTATTTTTTGTTTTGTTGATGTGGGGAAAACAAACAACATACAGCTAAGTAAATCCTACTTCACATTTATACACATACCTTATAAAAAAAATTATTTCTTCTGAAATTCCCTATCATTATAATTGTATTACATGTATGTGCCCACATTTGACAATCTGATTAAAATCAAATCTTTAATACACAACAAAATTCTAATTATAATGATCGCATTACATAAAGAAGATTGTACAGTGGCCATCAGAAATTCATTGTGTATCAGAGATCCGATTTTAATCAGATTGATGTTCCCATGAAGATACAATTTTGTATATGATCATGCTTTATATTTTATTAGTAGCCAAACATAAAAATGATTTTCGAAACCTTTACTGTACATGACTTAGATTTTCATCCTGCCAAGGTAAACTACCCATTCAGGACCCAATAAAAACTTTTCAAATAGTTATTGATAACAGTGATATTGTATATAATTGTTTTATTATATGATATGTGTAAAAACAACTTTGCAATATGCTGAACTACAAATCATACATTTAATATTGTAAAATAAAATACTGTAGCTTAAAATATTGTAATAAATTTTCAAAGCCAAATTACATGTATTAGTCTTTCAAGTCCCATATGTTCAACATTTAGATCCATGCTTTATTTTTTCAAATGAATTCTTCCTCTCAAATTTATAGAAAGTCATAAACTGTCATGATTGTTTACAGCAATTCAAATCCACAGCACATTTTTTTTCAAAATAAACTGCTCAGGCTAATACGATGTAAAATGAGTTTGAGTTAATACAGCGGTTATTTCTTCATCAATCACAGCCAATACCAAAGCCTGTAAGGCCACCTTGTGGGAGTATCTGCTTTTCTGGATATTTCAGTCAATTTCTAAAACATAAAAATAAATGTATATAAATTCAATTTACATGTAATTATCAATTTTCATATCATAAATTGATTAGTATTTATTATAGTGCCCTGATATATCCAATGGTACACTAGTGTTAGCGATTGAAAAAAAAATTTGGTACTGAAAAAAGTTCAATAGAAATAGGATTTTCGAGTTCGGAAAATGTTTCCCTTTTGTTGTCGCTGTCAAGTTTTTTTCAGGTTCGAATTTTTTTTCTTCTATTATCCCCTTCCTTCTCAATTTGCCTCCGGTCATAACTTTTGAATAGTTAGCATTTTTTTTTTATAAATTTCACAAATGTATTTATTGTGACAAGGCCTTCCTTTGGATACCAACAATTTTGACCATGGAGTCTGACCCACGTTTTGAAAACTTTAACTGTGTCCATTAATTTTTAACAGTAAGAGCCATGGCTTTCATGATCTTCCTTGGATACCAACAATTTTGACCTTCGTCTTAGAGTTTGACCCACTTTTTATAAACTTTAAATTTGGCCATTACTTTTGAACAATATAAGCACTATAGGGCTTTCATAAAAAGTTAAGTTGCATTTGAGAAATTTCAACTGTCACAATAAGCCACAATTAATGAAGTTCAAGAACACCTTTTTTCAGCATTGTCGTATGACCCCTTGAAATCTTTCATTTTAAATCAGTATCTCAATAAATGGGATCTTTTTGATAAGGTGCATGTGCACATGCTTTGAATTGAATTCAATTGGGGCGACCAATGAATGCCATTTAAAAACGCATGTATATAAATAGTCTTCAGGGCGGTCGGAACCGAAAATTTCCAGTTGTGCTTCAAATATGCGTCTGTTTATATTTGGCAATGGTGCCTGTCTAAACATTAAAATCAAATATACGTATCTTGTTGTGTTCTATCAGCTTTAGAAATAATTAAACTGAACGAAATGAAAATAACAAAAACAGGTAAGTTTTGAGTTCCAGTTTAATATATAGTATTTGTTATCTCAAGCAATTCAAGAACAATCCCACTTCACCTGTCTAAACTCTGTGAATTATGTACAGCATGATATGTTGACTGCATGAGATATGTAATATGAGCATTTACCTGTTTATATGAGCATGATAAGTTCCTTTACATCATGTTACATCTGCACATCCAATGATGTGTGTTGCATGTAAACAATTTAAATGTCTGAAAGAAAATCTCAGCTAGGCTGCATGCTGTTAGTTGCTGAAATAATTTTAATTTTAGAGGGGGGCACTGTATTATTTGAATTAAATTTTATAAGTAAAGATGATTTTTTAGTTAGCAAAATGATGTACCCTCCTAATTTTAATAATTCCGACGGGAATTATAAAATCTAAAATTTTAAGGTACAATGTAGACAACATACCAGTATATGAATTTTGTGAACGTAAATCCCCCCCCCCCTTTAAAAAAACGAACTATAAGACCTCTTCAGATTTCATTTTATTTTGAAGGAGGAATGTTGGGTCCGTTTATGGGGGGTCAGCCTTTCGGTAAACAAAATTATAAAAACATTCTGAAAAATGCGAGAATCAATTAAATCAATGTTGTGGCCTAGTGCATGTGTTTCAAATAGCACTGGGGCGAAAAAAAACTTTTAGGTGCGATTCAACCCGACACCTCGAATAATGGGCCTGGCCTTTTGGCCACGGGAGGCAACGAAACTGATATTTAGACGACAACATGTTTGTGTTCATGGTGTATATGTTAGTCCTTTTATCATGACGAAATACTCGAAGCTGCCGCGTCCGGGATTTTACTCGGATTGCGTAGATAAACACCGACGAACCAAATCACGCCAGTTATCACGTGATGAGATCAGTATCATGAGTATGTCATAAATAGTAAACACAAGTAGTAGAACGTTAGAGGCATAACCATGTCGTTAGATATGAATAGTTGTTATCGCATTGACACCAAGTTAAGGACAGTCATGAAACGATATCTTTGGTCCACGTTTTCCCACTTTGTCCATACTTTGAACTCTCTATTTATCTATGTAGGACTTCGGTGGAAAATGGGTGAAAATCGAATGGAAGATGTGAATGAAAAGGCATTTCGATGGTGTAGAAAATCGGTTGGTGGCGCCTGGGCTCGAATATCCAAAGGAGAGATAGATATAAAACCCATAAGGTATACACTAAAAAACAAAAAGATTAAAATGTTTGTTAATTCTTTTGGGAAGACTTGGTTAATTTAATAATGATGATAACATGCAACGTGGCCTGTGATCGGTGTACACAAATGGGGCTTTACGTCACCTTGTCACGGGTTATTGCATATGGTTGTAAACAAATATGAGTAAGAATGTTTACAAATAATGACAATGAAGACATTTAAAATTTTAGAATGATTATTTTTTTAATAACCATTTTGTTGAAGCTGTAAATCAAATGAAGTTTTTTTTAAAGAATTAAAACTTCCTTCTTTATAATTCACAGGCACTTGTGACAAAAATGAAAAGCCTAGAACAAAATTTCTCATATTTACTGATAGATAAAAATATGTTTCTTAAAGGCAAGAGAGATAAGATGATTGAGGAATCAACTATATTTTTTTAGGCTACTTATTGATAAAAATTTAGGTGATTGTGGTTTAATTTAAGTCTTTTAAAAAAAAAAATATTGAAATGCTTGCTTCACATTTTTCTTACATGATTGTTTATTTTTCTTAACAGTGGTGGACTTACAAATAGACTATACCTCTGTTGCTTGCCAGATGGAACAGAAACTGAGGACAGTGAGCCCCGTCAAGTGTTAATGAGAATATATGGCGAAATCGCTCAAAGAAATGATTACATGCTCAGGAACTCTGTAATTTTTGCTTTGTTTTCTGAAAAGAAGAAAGGACCAAAGCTGTATGGGATGTACCCAGAGGGACGGATAGAGGAATACATTCCTGTAAATATATGCAAGATTTTGAAATTTCTTTTAAATTAGCTTGATGGTAACAATTCTCTCCTTATTATAATGACATGAACTTGAAAGACACATGCTGTGTTTTTTGTCGATGTTTATGGTAAAAGGAACTTGTAAGCATTTTTATTTCGATCAGCTATCCATATTCAAGACTCATTTAGCTTTGCTCCGTTAATCCATTAACAGATGTATGAATGTTATTAATTACAAATCAAGTAATCATTTTGAAAACTTTTTTTATATTGCAGTCTAGATCATTGAAGCGTAAGGAATTACACGACACAAAGCTTTCACAACACATTGCTAAAAAACTAGCATACTTTCATACCCTGGAAATGCCGCTAACTAAGCAACCAAATTTCCTACGCAAGCAGATGAATGAGTAAGTACACATCACTATGCAATGTATTTCCCTAATGTTGTATGCTGTAAAACGTTTGTACCTGTATATGTAGGACTGACCATTAAGAGCATGACATTTTGTTTGGAGATTTCTCTTACACCATTGGCCAGTGGACGTTGCTGTGGCTAGTTCTAGGCATGTCATGGGGCGTGGCATCTTCAGAAAAATGGGTCACTGCTGAGTTGCCTGGTGTCCTATCCATGGCTTTATATGAGAGTAAGAGTGCAATCCTATTGAATGTGTAGTTCTATCGATACATCATTTATACATGTAGTAGATGCTTCTTCTTTGGAGTCAGCTTCAACTGGAATTAAACTAATTAACACAACAGGGATTCTCTATTATCATGAAACATAATATAGTTACTATATATGCATGTTTGTTCTGTTTACCACTGAATATTTGTAATATTATATCTAAATAATAAAATGCTTTCTTTGGTTGTTAGTATGGGATTAAAGTTGCAGCTGTTGGAGAAAAAATACAATATAATTTTTTCTGCAATAGCTGCAACATTAATTCCCATACTAACAAAGAAAGAAAGACAATTTATTGTTTATAATGACATCTTTTAAGTAAAATTAAATAAGTAAATAATGTCTTATACTAGATGAAAATGCCATTGTATGCATAAATGATGGAACAGTCATTGTTAAAAAATTCTATGCTCATGGCTTGCTTAGTGTTGTTTACGCACTGATTAATGGTAATGGTCTTCATAAGAAATAAAGGGGAAAAAAATTCAGTGAATGTTAATATAAAATCCTATACATTGTATAAAAATGGGGTGAATATTGGCTTACATGTAATTTGTGCCATATAAGGAAATTCCTTTCATTTCTTTTTTGATGAGTTTATGATTATAGAAAGATGAATTGTAAATTATCCCTCGATCCAAACACATTTTTTTTTACCTTTAGGTGGTTGTCAGAGGCTGAAAAAATTTTAGAGAGTGCTGCCACAAAAAATCCTTGCCCTTTGGTCGGGAAGTTACAATCATTTCAACTCAGGAAGGAACTTTTAGAGTTATTGTAAGTGTAACCTCTATTGTTTTTACTGTTATTTATTCTCAGCATGCAGATTTTTTCTCTGTAGAGTTAGAATAAAATGTAGGCCAGTTAGCGTAGAGTTAGTATTCAAACTTTTACAGCTTTTTAAAGAAACACTAGACAGAAGCTTTAGCAACTATATGACCCATATTGCTATGTATTTAAAATAAAAATAAAATATAATACTTGTATATAATATATTTAGAAAACTTTTGATATATTTTCTCCCAAATATAACCCTTTTTCATGAAAAAATATCAGTAAGCAATGCATTTAGTATTACATGTACACATGTTAAGTCATATAATTGTCTCCTTCAGCCTATGTAAATATTGTACTTTGGACCCATCATACATGCAGTACTTATTATACGTAATTGTACTTTCAGATCTATAATGGGAAACTGTCACTCTCCAGTGGTATTCTCACACAATGATTTACAAGAAGGTGAGGATGGAATGTTTTGTTTATTGTTTATATAATGTCCTTGATTGACAAGTGGATGCATATTTCAAAGTCCAGAGTATATTTTCTCCATCCAGTTGTCCATCATGATGCTGCTTGTACATTTGACATTTGAAATTACAGAAAGTAAAATTGTATGCACATGTATGGAAATAAATAAAGGTTTTGGAGGCAGGCTATTGAAGTGTTGCATCACATTTGGAATGGGGACCCTTTATAATCTAATTATTAAAAAAATAACTTATGTTAATTTTAGGATATGTCCCTGAACTAGATGGTTTAAAACATATTATATAAGGTCAAACTCAAAGGAACCCATTGTTAAGGCCACACTTTTTTAATATGGGGATAGTGGAAGCAGAGATTGCACAGAAAATTATTCTGACATTAAAAGGGGATTCATTTTGGCTGAAAACTAAGGCTGTTATATAAATAAAAATATACCAACATCAAAGGGATCGTCTGTATGAAATTCTCCTTGGACTTTAACATTAGCAAATTTTCAAGTCCAAAGGGAATATTGTATGTTGTACAGCAGTATGAAGCACACTGAAAAACTCTTCTGTGTTATTCCTACATTAACTCCATTTATTAACAAAAATTGTGAACATCTGCTGTTCTAACAGAGGGTTGTTTGTTTTTGTAGGTAACATATTGTTAATAGAAGATGAGCCAGATGAAGAGAAGAGACTAACAGTAATTGATTGGGAATATGGCAGCTATAATTATAGGTAAGAGAACAAATACTCCCCACTCCTCACAAGTCACAGCACTCTCATTTCAAGAACATTATAACTGTTTAATTTATTTCGATATGTGTGTAAGATTTTTATGCTTTTTTTTTTTGTTTACAGAGGATTTGATTTTGGCAATCATTTTTGTGAGTGGTCGTGTGATTATTCATGTGAAGAGTATCCATATTTCTCGTATCATCCTGAGGATTATCCCCCTACACATAGACAGGTCAGTGCCATGGACTTATAATATAATTTTATTGATCCTTCAGGGAGCAAAATTACAGCTTTTGTTTTATTTTTTTCCATTTTGTAAAGTGATAGGATTTTGTAACATACGCCAGTAACAGTATTATATTGAAACATTAACTTAATGTGCAGATACTCACACCTAGAATTACATGTACTGTATACAGGATTATTTTCGCCCTTTCACATTTGGAAACAAGTTTGCCCCGTTTTAAATTCGCCCAGAAAGATTTTTGTTAAAGATAATTACATAAATGTATACTATTTACTTTAAATTTGCCCCGTTTTAAATTCGCCCACTTCCAGCGAGGGCGAAAGGGGCGAAAATAAAACGGGGGCGAAAATTTCCCTGTATACAGTATACATTATTAAATTTTTTTTTTATTAATGTACTGAAATTTTTCCACATATACAGTATTTAAACATAGGTTCTCACATGCATAATCTAGCATTTTTATTTGTCACAGTACAGTACAAGTTTCTCAGTATTTATTGTCTGTATTTTGATTTGTTACAGTATGAGTTTTTCCGTAAATATCTTGTGGAACAAAATAAGATTCTGCCTGTTCCTGTGGAGATAAATGAAGACACATTAAAACAAATGTACAAGGAAGCCAATATCTTTGCCATGACATCACATTTCTTTTGGGCTTTGTGGTCCATAGTTCAGTTAGAAATTTCAGACATTGAGTTTGGATACTTGGTAAGTAGAAGTCTAAAAGCAAATTTTTATGGCATGTGAAATATGATATTATGGCAGTGTATTGATATTTTATCATTACAATTCATTTTAAGGCAGAAAAAAATCACCTCTCAATTACAGGTGTATTGAAAGATTATCTATCTACGCGTAATTACATAAATAATTGTTTGGAAAGGAATTCAAATGCTTTATCACCTTGCATTATTTTAATATTTTCAGGAGTATGCAATCACAAGGTTTGAGGGGTACTTTGCGAAGAAAGAATCCAATGCAAAGGAAGGCCTCATCTGATTGGGTAAGCATCAAGTCCATGGAAACCAAAGACGGATACAACTCCAGTGCCATAGACTGGGCTCAGTTCAGTGCCATCTACAAGAGTTACAGTCCTTCCAACTACAGTTGTCTTTCTTTTTTAATTTTTGTTTTTAAAACATTTTACTTTTTTTTAAATTGTATGGAAATCCACTGTCCAATATTTATATATATCAGTGGAGAAAATAATGGACAGAATACTGTATACATGCATTATGTTTTATAATAAAAATCAACTCGAGACATGTGTTAGTTCTTTTCATAGGATTAATTTTGAAGTGCATTATGAGGCAATTTTGGAGAGTACAATTTTATTTGAGAAGAAATTGAAGAGAGCTTGTACTATGGTCCTTTGTGTAGTGTGCATAAATATCTTTCAAACTGGACCTTGTTTATCAGCCCTGTGGCCAATATTCATAAAAATATTCACGTAGCATCCTTGGATCTACAACTTTTTTAAAATGAGATCTATGTAACCATTTACAAGGGAAATGATTTGAGAAATACCAAAAATAAAAACCTATAAAATCATGACCAACTGTCAGATATCTTATCCAATTTGCACATATGCTCTAAGCTGAAAACTTGAACAACTTAGATTACAACTTGTTACAGAGTTGGTTAGTGACCAAGAAATGTACTGTTGATATGGGAGTTGAGGACCACAATCCTCAACAGTGCATGGACATATCTGAGAACTTACCAAGTTTATCCATAAGAAAAATATGGACCAGACACGAATTATGAAATTTTCTTCCAGTGACCTTGAACTTCCCCAAATGACCTTGACCCAAGGTCATGACACATCCTTAGGTCAGGAGGAATCTTTGTGTGAAATTAGAACCTACCAAGTTTATCCATAAGAAAGATATGGACCGGACACGATTTTTGAAATTTTTCTTCCAATGACCTTGAACTTCCCCAAATGACCTTGGGTCAAGGTCATGACACACCCTTAGGTAATGAGCAATCTTTGTGTGAAATAAGAACCTACCAAGTTTATCCATAAGAAAGATATGGACACCCTTAGGTCATGGGCAATCTTTGTGTGGAGTAGTAGATTCTAATGTTCCTCCATAAGAAAGATATGGACCGGACACGTTTGCACAGACAGACGAACAAGGTGATGCCTATATTCCCCTACCAAACTTCGTTTGCGGGGGGTATAAATATACATGTATGTACTATTTGACCCTTGGAACTCTAAACTAGTTACAAATTTGAGAATACCATCAAACTACACATTTTTCTTTCCTCATACTTGCTACAGAGTGCATGCAGCCCAGAGAAAGACATTACAAGCAAGACCAAGAGGTCACAGGTCAAGAACAATGTTTGGTGTTCACTGTCTTATGAGAAACTGTGTTCCTCATATGCTCCTCTTTGCATTATTCTTGATAAATTATATTTTTTTGTATTTATAAATAAATCACATTTTTTTGAAAAACAGAAATATTTTATTGACAAACTTGAACAACAAGGTCATTTTCTACATCTATAAATACTGTGTTCATGAAAAGACAACATTATGTGATGATTGGAATGTCTAATGTCAAAAGATACATATATTGTGCCACCATTACAGAAGAAAAATGGATTTGTCAACAAGTTTTAACTTGCAAGGTTATCACAAAACATTAACTTCTTTTCTCAAGGTAATAAAATAAATCAACATTCAGCTTGGACGGATTATATTAGTATAAACCGAAAGAACACAACATTTGACACACCACAAATATATATTAATTAAACATAAATTAATTAAAATAAAACTTGGAGGTAAGAAAAATTAAGTTATATTAGGGCATATTTTTATGAAACTACTGTCAGATTTGCAAAAAATGTGGAATGCAAATTTTTTTCTTAAAAAAAAAATCAACAATATTTAACGAAATAAAAAAAATTCAAAGATTTGTCACACATGTATAGCTCAAAGAACTTTCCAAAATTTGGAGGTTTACTCAACTGGAACAGAATGTCTGATCCTGTTTGAAAATGAAAGAAATGTGTGCAATTTTTTCCCTCTGGACAAGAATTTTCAAAGACAAAATCATAAATGCTTATAATATCTATCAAAACCAGAAATTTCAACAACTTCAATTATTTTTCTTATAGCCAAATGTACTTTTTATATATTTCATCATGAAAAGGAATGCCAGCATTATGAGATTTGGTTCAGAACAATGAATATCTAGCACTTTTAATTGTTAATAAATTGCACCCAAGTATCCAAATACTAACACAACTTTCTATCATAAACTAAAAATAAAACATTAACTTACTAAAAAAACAAACAGATTGTGTAAGATCAATGTAATACATGTACCTAATCCGAAAATCACAGAATGTAAAATAAATATAAAATGCAATACAAATGTACATATTGACACATTAACAAACTAAATGTGTCAGTAAAAATTATACAACTGATTCAATAAAATTTGAAATGATCAACAATTGACGATGTCTTGGACGGATTTCATACATTTTATGAAACACAATTTCATGGCCTCCTTTAGCCCAGGTCTGATATTTATCACCAGTGATTACATAAAAGAATATCTATCACAGTTGAGTTACCGGTAGTTGTTTACACCATAATAAAGAATTCCCAAAATTTTATTGTGGTCTACTCTATATACAATCTAATTTTCACCTGAACCCCTGCGCAATTAAAAAAAGATGTTACCATGGTAATTACATTTTTAAAAAATTTTTGGTCACACACAAACAACGTACATTTCATAATTCAAAGATCGAGTACCAATTAATTGTGCTAATATTTGCTATGACATTTATCTTCTTTAAATATTAGTATTTTATATAATCTAATTGTGAACACATTGCAAATATAACCACAATTTAACAGCTTTTAATTCATAATGAATAGAAATTTGCAAAGATAATTTATTTTGCAATATACTAATTGCTTTATGAAGATCATCTAGTCTTATCAGGAGAAATATTGTACATATTTACATGGTAACTAATCAGATGATACTGGAAATGTCATGAGATGCATGCAATTACACCCTGTATAAAATATTTCGACATGCCCATTGTTCTATACCCTTGAATGATCAGTCTTAAAAACAAGATCACCTGTAGGTACCCTATACTTAGAAGTGAAGTTTTGACTTCATAAGCTACTGTACACTTGTATAAGATATAAGAAAAGATACCTTTAAACAATGATACAGATGGCAAGAACATCAGAAAGTTACATCAAGCTCAAGAGACGACAATACTGATTTTACTTAAACTAAGATAAAAGAGAGGACTATTGCTGATAATATTTACATGACTTCATTGACTAAATGTGTCTCAGTGATATACATGTATCTGTTTAATCCCTGCATTTTCTTTTGAAACATTTCAATGTCTGACAATTAAAATCACATCACCTAAAAAAGTTAACATCAGCTCCTTTCAAAAATCACCCAAAGTCCACTATCAGCAATAAACATTGGGATTCAAACAGAAGTAAAAAGTCTGTAATACAAATATAGATTGCATCTTAACCCTTAATCTCTTGAGTGACATAGGACTGGACCTTCATCACAAGGGACCGAGGCCATTTTTCTTCTTTTTGCCCTTCTTTGTGTTAACCGCGGGCAGGGCATCTAAGCGTGTGGGTTTTCGGACCATGGCGTCCTCCTGCAGTAACTGACCGTGGACGGCAGCGGCCCGGAGTCCGGAGCTCATTGGGTCCTCTGTCATGTGACCATTAGTCATGGATCCCCGCGGACTCTTCAAACTGTAGGCATCCTTCACTTCATTGATATCTGAAGGAGATACATGTATATGCATACTTTAATAGGGATGTCAATGTATTTTTAAAATACATATAACAATTTAAATCTTTTTACTGCTATCAAGAATTCACAATTTAAAAAAAATTATAGTATGCCTAATTTAATGCATAATATTAACATTTTTCATTTAATAGGATAAGGACTGATGTTACCTATTGCCATGCAGCAGTATGACTCCCGGTACTAGCTTTCCTACTGTTATCAATATATCTTGAATCTGAATTTTTTTAAAATGGCAATACTATTGAAGAAATAAAATCCTGAAATGCTGTAAAGGAGATGCCACATACTGAATCTGTTGATTGGTTCGTTGGACTGGAGAAGCTGGCTGGCTCGTTTTCCCTGGAAATATTTATTGGAGTTGTCCTCCCTTCTCATGATTTTCTGAAAAAAAAAAAAATGAAACTATTTTTGAAACAAGTTTGTACTAGAAAAAAATTAAACAAATAAAGAAATATAAAGGGATGATCAAATGGTAACATATTTGTTAGATATAAATTAACTACTGTAAAATCACATATTTTCGTGGGGTCAAATTTTCGTGGTTTCACAAAAATTTCTTGGTTCGTGGGGATTTGATTTCGTGGATCAAGAATTAATTAGTACTTATGTATGTAACATTTTACATTTCGTGGTGGACATGAATTCGTGGGTCTCGTCATACCTCGAAAACAACGAAAATTAAACCCCCACGAAAATTTGAGATTTCACAGTATTACAGGTAGTGAAATTGAGAGAAATTTGATTAACAAGCTTAGACTATACATTTCATTCAAAGAGGCTAAGCTAAAATACTGCAGTAACTTTCACTCTGTATTGCGTGATTTAACTCTAAGGCAATATATCAGTCATGTACCTCTTTGAAGCGGTCCTCCTCGTTGTCGTACATACTGGGCTGAATGTCACCATTAGACAGTCGTGGTCGACTTCTCCCCTCCATCTGTCGTCCCCCCGGCATCACACCCTCTGAAAAAGTTGTATGGGTCAGAAAAATTGTGTCTTCACATATCTAAATACTTCATATTCTCTTAGATTACTGAATAGTTGTAGTATCAATATATATTATTGTTTATAAGACCATTACTGATTAGAATAAAAACATTTAGGAACGAATGCTTTTCCCCCTTGAAAATGTCTCAATCCTTTTAAAATAATTGCAAGAGATCCAGAATATTGAAAATCAATACAGTACTAGGTTATCAATATCTCAATATGGGCAAAATGACCAATTTATTACATTGATGAATGATTTATTAAATACATGTATTCTAAGCTATGTAAAGGAAAAGGGGAAATAAGTTAATTCTACTGAGCATTACATGTAAAATATGGAAGTAAATAGTTAAATTTTAGGAATTTAAAACAAAATTATTGACAAATTTATATACATGTACAAGAAATGATGAGAGATCACTCTCATATTTGTGCTTCTAATACAGTATAAAGTGCTCAACATATTTTCAGGCCATGCAGGCATCGTTGTGGAATGTTATGCATATGTAGTTAGGTACTCTGAGTAATTAAGATATGAATGCCAGTTCATGGTAGATGAATAAAACAATGAATGCTGTGACTGATATTTCAATTATCAATGGTACTTCTGCATTTCTTAAAACTCCAGATCAATTTTATCATGAGGTAAATATTTTAATGTGCAAATCACCCTATACACCACAAGTGCTCTCTAAAATACACAGAAGAAGGGGGTACGTGCAAATTATATGGGAAATCATGCTTGTTAGTGCTGACAAAAGTTAATATAAGATGATACTGATACAAAATAGATAGATTCCTTTAAATATACACCATATACTACAACTTGTATATAAAAGCTTGTAAGAGAATGTATATATAATGGCTTTTGTAATGGGAGAGAAAGTTGAGAAAAAAATCCAAAAACAGCCGTGTAAATACCATCTGATTCATATCCTGTTCTCATTTCAGTATCTATCAAAAATCAAAAATGGCACAGTTAGCGGAATAATTGGGAAGCTGACAGTAAGATGCACAGGTAGCAAGAAAAGATGAGAGGAAAAAAGATGTTGAGTTAATTCTAGCAATATTTTAATGAACTAATTAAGAGGATATAACATATGAGCTTTGTTAAGACACAGAAACATTTATATATATATATATATACAGTGTTTTTATTGCATGCCGACACCCGCCATTTTCCAAAAGCAGATCTTAAATTACCATGATTTATTCTTGGTGCAGAACTGAATCCATTTTCTGTTACAATAGACAATGTTAAATTAGAAGATTAGTCGTTTTCACCACAAGAAATTCATTATTACTCAGTTCCAACTTTTATTGCTTTAATTATTATAATTATAGTGTACGAAATTAATATTATTACAATGTGAAAACAAAAAAGACAAGACCTCAAAAATGTTAACACACCTAAAGAATTGTTAAAAGGTTTAGACAAATGTGTTTGAAACATGATTTTTAGAGGTACAATAGGATTTATGTGTGCTAAATATATAGATTTCATTTTTTATCCTTATGTCCTTGACCTGACATGATTGAAGATTTTTTATTTCTGTATATTGGTTTTTTTAAGGACCTAAAAAAATCAAGTTTCAGAACTATTTATTTTTCTAGTTAAAAGTCTTAAATGAAATTTAACTTAGTAGTAATGAATGATAATTACAGGAAGAATTTATATAAGGGTTGGAAAAGATCATAAAATGCCTTAAAAATGTAATCTTTGTACATTCACCAAAAATGGATGAAAGCGTACAAAAATTTACGGTACACTGTAATTCCAAACTATGATACCAGTAGCAAATATTTAAAGAGAATATCAATCAGGTACACATCTTCTATTTTAAATCTTAGGTCTCTTGCATAATACAGTATCTATAAAGAATGCTCTATACATATGTTTTACATGTGAAATGTGGGACAAATGAATAAACACTAAAAAAAAACATGTAAAAAAATCAAAAACAAAAAGTGGAATTCATAAGTGCTATTTTTTTCTCCTCTTAATACACACTGTGTTGCCAAATTAGACCTACAGTAACGGGATTCAATCAAAGGTAACCACAGAATGCCACTAGAAGGCACCACCTACCCGCCACTGACAGAGCCGTGTTGTTGATGGACATACGGGGAAGGATCCACTTTCCGTCATCCTCGTCCCACTTACATTCCCGTCTGACCTTGTCCAGGTTGTAGTAATTACAGTCACGCCTCAGACAGGGGTGGATCTTATCTAGCAGGGCCTGCAGGAGGGCCAAGTCCTTCTCCTGTTTTCTGATGGTGTCCAGGTAATCAATTCTCTCAAACTGAAACTCGGACTGGATATCAATGATGTCTCTCTGTAAACTGTCATTCTGAAATCAAAAATAAAAGAGAGTAAGATCAATTCCCAATCCCTTATTTCTAAATGGATGAAAGACAGAGATAGAAGCTGCTCAAAGTGATTTGTGCTGAACTACTTTTCAGCTGACAAAAGAATTATATTTTTGACTCTTTAAACTACAGATCTACCTTGGCTTCTATTTTCCTGACTTCCAAATCTTTGTCTCTGACTTCATCTTGAGTTTCATCATAAATTTGGAGCAAGATGAAATCATCATCCATATTAGCAATGGCCTCTGAAATCACACAATCAGATCACGATGATACTTTTATTTCCATAAAAGTACTGCCTATTACTGGCTTATTTATCACAGGGTAGATATAGAACAGTCCAATCCAATACCTGCAAGCCTTTCCTTTCTCTCATCAGCAAACAGTTTCCGTTTCCGTCTTCTTTCTTTGGTTGCTTTATCATCTTTTTTCTCTCCACCAACCATTTGCTTTTCCAGCTCTTGTAACCTAAACCAAATGATTTCATCATCAGAACACAAATACAATATCTGAATTATTTTATGCCTCAAAATGTTGCTAAATAAAAATACACTCGAACAGGTTGCTCTCTGTAATGGATTTGAACAAAAACTGACCATGCCATGAAATTTAAAATTCATGCAAAGTTTTTTGTTAATATTCAGAATTGAGTATCTTTCATTCTTGGTCTGTACTCGTCATGTAAGAATGACCTACTCTTCAAAGGATCAAAAACTACCCCCCTTCCCATACTTTTGCCACACCTCCTACCTCCAGTAAATCTACCTACAGGTCCCGTCCCTACCTCCTGTAAGCCTCCTCCTGGTGGAGCTTCATCTGGTCCTGCATACCAGACTGGGTGGGGGAAGAGTTAGGGGCTATAGGACCCTCGTGTTCAAGTACAGGGGCTCCTCCGACCATTATAGCTGTACCCTCCTCATAATCCTAATCATTCAAAATAAAATGTACATTACAAAGTTTATCAAACTGCCATCTCATTGAACAGAGCTGTAATCACAAGATCATACATGCAAGAGAAAAAAAAACACTTACATTTTCATCTGTCTTCAATGCCTCAGTTCCAACAACTAAAATTGTTCAGAAATATCACATAAACAAAAGTTATGTAGATTTCTAAGAATGTTACAAACAAATTCATAAATTCAGAATACAGCAACTGAAATTTGTCATGGGTTGCTTACCGCTAGTAATAACATTTTTTTAATGTTCTGAACTTTATTGGTCATACCTGGTCCCTGAGGAAGATTTGCCCCCGACACAGAATCTGGCCCGGCTGATTTTTCCACCTCCACAAACTCTGTGGTTTTGATATATTCTGTATTTGTTACAGTCTTTATTATCACCTAGTAAAAAGAAAGTCACAATAAATATACTGCACACTTACACACAGAGATTGGGAAGAGAGAGAGAGAGAGAGAGAAAGAGAGAGAGAGAAAGAGAGAGAGAGAGAGAGAGAGAGAGAAACTGCAATGCACTTATTCAAGCAATACTTCATACTCTTCCCTAACCCATAAATGTAGTGGTGGAAAGACAAGTGAGTAGTCTCAAAGGAAAGTTATAACAAGAAAACTAAAATTTTCTCCAGCTTCTACCTCTTATTTCCCATACCTTTGTTTCCCCAGCCACAGCATTAGCTTGTGCCAGTTCCTCTTCTGTAAGAACCCGTCCATAAGCATCCACCACTTGACCTTCCGGGTTGATCAGCTGTCCTTTCTCATTGACTAGATTACCATCCTCGTTAATCATCTGATTGTTTTGATTGACCACTACCACTGTCTGCTTGACCACCTGTCTACCTGTCTTGGGGTCCACCATCACAGTCCGCCCGTCCTGCATCACCACCGGTATACCAGGCTGTTGTACCACTTCCTGACCATCTGAGTCTATAACTATCACCTTTCCATCGGCAGTTGTTTTCACTGGCGGTTTTGTGGGCTGTGTGGGCTGTACAGCCACTTTTTGCCCGCTGGCAGCCACCACCACTGTGCCATCAGGAGTGATTATTTTCTGTTCGCCACTCTGTGTCTCTGTCACCACCTGACTTCCTGGTGGTAGAACTACCACTTTACCATCTCCAGTTACCACTTCCTGGCCAGCCTGGGCTGAAGATACCACAGCAGTCTTGCCATCTTTGGTCACCACTTGTTGCCCTGGTTGGGGTTCTATAATTACAATAAGAACATTTCAAATAAGGTCCACATTTAGAACTCTTTTAATTTTTTTTTAGAAAGATGTGATTGTGGAAACATATATAAACTAAAAGTATTTTAGATAATAAAAAGAGAAAATATTTTAAATCTCATTAAGTTTAAAATTCTGTGAAAGAATAAAATATCATTGTTTAGAATAGAAAAAAATATGCAACACTTTTCATATAATCCTGAAATATAAAGACATAAAGCTTAAACATTCTTTAACATTATTACATATTTGAAATGTGACCAAATATTTACTTTCATATTGGTGACAAATGCAAGCTTTAAAGGGTGATAGGAAGGGAGGCTTCCCAAGGCATTGGTCAGATGTGAAGATTACACTATTGTAGGATTTTGTGCAAGGAAAGGATAACTTATTTAGCAGATTGACAATTACTTTATCACAACAACAAAATATACTTCAACAGAATACATGGGTTGGTCATCTTAAAACATGTTAAATACTAGCGATCAGTAATTCAAATTTAACATTCTCTGTTTTGTTGCTGGCTGCAGTATTAAAATACCTTCTAAGAAGTCTTTAGAAAAAACATTGAATGATCAAATAGGGAAACCTTTGCAAATTTACCATAAGCTTAATTTGAAAAAGTCCCTGAATTTGAACTCTGATTTCCAATGCAAGAAATGAATTGTTTATATCTTTAAAGTGGACACAAGTCTCCATGCAATTTCTAAGCATTAGTTGGTAATTATTACTAATCCATGACCTTTAACCTCTCAACCTTTTAATTTGCTTAAAATTATTGTCCATTTTGTTTTTATCTTCTCACTAAATCCCCATCTAGCTTTAATGTTGTTAATGTAACAAACTTTATGCACTATACATAAGAAAACATTATCCCATGGCTGAAGTAGAAAATATTTTACACACAAGTCAAGAAAAAATTCGAAAAAAGAACTTGTTTGAAATAACTTAAGTATATTACACGTAAGAAAAAGAAGATTTGAAATCAAGCGTGAATTGACACACTGCATCACAAGAAATGTGTGTCAATTAGGCACAACCACACACAAATGTTTTTTTTGTTGCCGTGGAAACAGAGTGAATTATTGCAGTCCCAACTTACCCATACCACTGGAAAACACATCCTCATCCAACTTAAGCACTATATGGACAAAAAAATGGAGGGAGATGCAACTTTAATTTCAAAAGTATTAGTGCTCAATCAACACTCGGTCAAATACACTGTACTGCCTCTTATTAATTGGCTTTATTTTACCTACCCAGTATGTATATTAATTGATATGCAAAATGTGATTCATTTTACTTGACTGTAATTTATCATCATGGCATCTTAAAATTTTAGCAAAATTTTTGAAAAATTCTTATTTTTCTTGTAAACAATATTTTTCTCCATTCAAAGACCTAAATTCATTATATATAATTTATACATTTTTTTCTCTTAAATGTCTGCAGTATAATAGGTATGCATATAATGTTGCAGGCATAGAGTATATCTACATTTCAAACCACAGACTGATGGACAGCGCTTTACAAAGAATTGTGTAGGAAATGTAAATGCATTTGCCGTGACTGCACAGAAATAGAGGGGAGGGGTTGAAACCTAACACACCACAGTGTACAAACATAAAATAGACAGTTCAGACACAAAACTGAAGAAGGCCAATATGTTTTACAGGTGTAAGTCTCATCCTTTGATCCCAGAAATATAAGATTTCATGATCCAAAATCAAGTTCAAGACCCCTTTGACTTTGACTTTTCAGAAATTAGAGTATTATTGAAATTAATTATTATTAATATTTAGGTATGTTTTTTTAAAATAAATTTTGTATCATACATGCATATTAAGTAATGCAAATATTAGACAGTTCATAAAACATGTTAATAAAACCACAAATGGAATATGTTAGCATGACAATAAATCAATACATGTATCACCAAGTGATAGAAAGACCAGGCGCTGACAAGCATCTTGCACACAAATCACTGCTTTCCGTTACTTTTGACAAAACTCCCAAAAGAATTCAATACCTCCAGCTTTGCTGTGCAAAAATGCTTGTTGCAATCAACACAATTAACAATAAATAAATGTTGAACAGGAAGAGCAAGAAGTATTTTGACCTAGTGGTTAATGTTATATACAAAACCTTATTCAATAAAATCTCATTTATTACCAATTTGAAAACATTTTTCTTTAAAAAAAAAAATAGATAAAAAAAATCGATGATTATAAAAGTTAAAAATATAAAATCTTTAAACGATATTGAAAGATAAAATTAAATTAAATCTAAACAAGATCATTCACATGTTTGATTTCTTGCTCTTTCCTCTCATAGGGACAAACACACAGATGCATAAGCGTGATTATAAAGTTATAGACTCACTCTGCCCGTTCTCATCTTGCCATTCTATTTCTCCTAGTACTACATCACAAAATTCACATTAGCATTGTATGTCAGTCTGTCCTTCATCAACTTGACTATTTAGCAAAATTGTGGATAATAGTTTTATAGATTCTTTATTGCTGATTGTAAATATAATTTTTCGGGAAATTCATGTCTATCAATAACACATTACAAGCATGTACATATACATATATGGGGATTATTTTAGAGAAACTAGGCTTAAATTAATATCATTATACATTTTCAAAGACAGTGATGTATAAGAATAATTTAGCTATCTATTTTTATGTATTTGCGAGTAAAAATACCCTACAATTTCCACATTTCCAATATTTTCTATCCATGTGGATTGCCTTACAAATGACCTAGCTTATATTCCCTTTACCCTCTACATTAAAAAAAAAACTTTTCAATGCTTTGAACAGATTCGATTCGCCTTGGGTCAGCTCCTTTATTTAATTAAGGTGGTACATGCATTATAATCTTTCACTAATTATTGTCAACTTTATTTTGATAATTGGTATCCAATGTCTTGTCTAATTTTTTTTCATTTAGTACCAATTATATGTAAAATGATTTTTCTAGCATCTAAACCACAAAGTCAACTGAAAGAAATCATTAACAGAACTATATGATAGAAAAAATTAGTATTAAACTACTCTATTACTAAGATTTGCTACAATAAAATTATGCATTTGATGAATTATTATTGAAGCTGTGAATTCATTTTTGTTGATTAATATTGATGAGAAAAATTACAATACTTATATATTATTAAAAGTAAATTTATTTAAGTAAGCTGTACATTATTTAGAAGAATAATTTTGCAAGAAAAACAGTTCTCCCCATCTGTTAAATTTTGTTTGTGTTTAATAAGTCCTGTTTAATAAATCCTCGACTATGCTGTGTTAAATCTGCATTAATAGCTAGCTATGTTGAATACTGAAGTTTATTCTATTTCAAAATCAATATTTTTCCTGCTAAAAACAAACTAGTCCTCCAATATGAATTTCAAAATTTCCTAATACAATACCTAACTACATGTTATAGACTGCCCGTACAAAGTCTACGATATTATATTATAAATATCATATAGGATATTCTCCTAGCTAATTGATTACCCGTTTTTTTGGACTTTCCCTTATTATTTTTCCCTATAATTTCAAAACATTTTACTTCTTTTAAATGTCACTTGAGCAGTACATATAAAATGTGAATAAAAATTGTACTGAACACATTGTTATATATCTGAATATATATATTATAAATATAAAAACACCTACATGCAAACAGCAACTATACATATATTGCTGCACATAAAATTACAATATGCACCACATTTAATATTTACAAATAGAAACTATAAATTTAAATAAAAAATAAAAAAAAGAATGTTTATCTTTGACCCTAATTTTTATTCATATAAATGACCGTCTTAGGGGAGATAACTTTGTATCTTTAATTAATGGCTAGAAGACAAAAGTTGTAGGATTACCTGCAGCAGTGGGGGGAAGTCCTGCTATCTGTCCGTCTACAGAGGACATTTTAGTGTCGTAAAACGCCCGCAACTTCAGCATGTCTTGCTGGATCTTTTTCTTGTCGCTTTTCTCGCGCTCAAACTCTGCTTTTAATCCTTCCAGCTCATTGTCATATTCCTGTATAGACAAAAACTTACTTTATTCAATTTTATCCACTTAAAGGTTAGCTAGGGGTGGGACGATACACAGATCTTGCGATACGATATGTATCTTGATATATTAGCATGATACGATACATATCTCGATATTATGATAAATTATAAAACTATTAAAAAAATTAGTATTTTATTTCATTTTTTGTCTTGACATTAAATCAACAATTTTTCTATATGAAATCATGTGTGCTTTGAAATCAATACTTGAAGTTCATCAATTTCATTGACTAAAATTTTACAAAAACAATAATACATGCATGGGCTCTAAATTAGAAATATAATATTCTGTTCTGTACATATTATTATTACCAAATTTCCATTATCAAGTTGCTTACAAATTGCTGTGTAGTTCATCAAAGAACACTGACTAAAACTTCATTTAAAAAACATCACATTTACATTATTATTAAATGCTGAAAGTCTGTAGCCAAGTTGAGATTACAAAAAAAAAAGTACGAGATGGACTAACATTAATTACATCAAATGTTCTGGAAACAATTCTCTGTGTGTAAAGCAAAGTTTACATCCAAGGCTGCTTAAAAATGAAAACGTTTTACCCCTAAGGCCAAAGTTTTTATTTTTTTTGGTTTACGATTTTTTGACACAAAAATATGCATTGGATGGTCGAAAACTAAAAATAAAAATAATTTGGAACCTTGACATATTTTTTTCTCGACTAGCATTGAAATGTATTCAAATGAAAATAATAAACACACAAGATTTTTCAGCATTCGGTTTTATGTCAAGAAAAATGAATCTCACGTCAAATGTCTCAACTCAAATGGGAATATCAGGCTCTGTTACTGTTGATGGTTTTCATTCTTCCGACTTACACGTCTGAGTTTACATAATAGACACATATATTGCACTGGGACAAACATGGGTAAAATTAAGCAAAAAATTTGCCTATTCTCTGGTCATCCTTTCCACCTACAAAATTTTTTTTGGAAACTTCGAGAGTGGTTGCTTTCACAACAAACCTTTAAGATATGTGTGTCCACATATAAAGAATAAAGAATTGAATTGGATCCAGGGACCAACCTAGACCCATCCGATTAAGGATACTAGCTTCACTTCTCCCTCAAAGTAATTTAAGGAGGAGTTTTGATATTTAGGGAGACTTTTTGGTGGTTATACGTGGCACACTTTAATCGTTATAAAACTATTTCATTGTTTAAAACTTACATTAATTACATTTCAAAATTTTTTCTGTATAAACATTGTATTTAAAATGATTTAAAAAGATAAAAAGAATCTTAAAAGAATGATATTTTCCCCAATTACAAGGTAGGCCTATATAAATATCTAGAAAAAATTATAAAACAGCATTGACATTAAATAAAATTTACTACTACTACTATTAAACTGTAAAAGTTTCTTATTGTCAGATTAATTGTTCATCAAACATTTTTTTTTCATTTCTTATATAGTAGTACAATCTTAAACTTCTAAAATTTCTCTTCTCATTAGATTTCCAGGCTTTTGGCATAGTCAAAATTTTGTTAATTTCTCTTGAAACTTGTTTTCAATATAAAATTCTGTCTCTAATTTCT
This sequence comes from Saccostrea glomerata, assembly GCA_003671525.1. NCBI lineage: Eukaryota > Metazoa > Mollusca > Bivalvia > Ostreida > Ostreidae > Saccostrea > Saccostrea glomerata. Next base: position 718,185 of record PRKT01000073.1, read on the forward strand.
AATTTCTGATAAAAGATTTGAAGCACATCTGCATGCCGATTGAACAGCTACTTATCATGCTTATGTTTATCGAATCTGCCTTCTGGTGTGCAACTTCTTAGAAAGCTAATAACTTCACAATTTATCAGTAAAGATATGTCTGTATTCACAGCATGAATTAATTATTTGACAATAATAAAGATCTAAAATCTTCTCCAAATCTTTGGCATGACATCGATAGCTGTCCAGCTGTTTTGCGTCTTGTTGTGTATAACTTGCCATCTGTATTTGTAGAGTTCATTGAATGTTTGTGAGAGTTTGGGTTAATGATTAAGATGTGTTGTAAATTTTGGTTTGGTCAAGAAAATTTCGAGCCAGACACATTATTTTTATTTTCGTAAATAGGGAAAAATAGGGTCGGCGGAATCGTAAACCAAGAGAAAAAAAAACTTTGGCCTAATCAACGACTTATTAGTTCGACAGTGTGTTTTCAAGATCAACAACATCTCACTTCGTACAAGCCAAATTTTTCCAAGGACAGGTACTTTCATTTTCAATTTTTGGATAGGTCGTCCATGTATCGTTTCGTACCGATATTTGAATGCTTGTATCATAAACTGTATCTTAGAGGAAAATATCGGTATGTATCTGTGCATCAGTATATCGTCCCACCCCTAAGGTTAACAAAAACTAAATCTGAATAAACTGCTTTGAGGCCCTTTATCTGAATTTCTTCTAACCTCTCTTATTCGTTTTTTCTCCTCTTCAAGTTCCTCTCTTGTCGACGATTCTGAATCTTTCTTTGGTCTCTGAACTTTTGAAGCATCTTCAAGAAATGATAGAGTAATACTTTACTTTGACTAACTTAATGAATAAGCGGATTAACCAAAGGAAAAAAAGGACTTTCTTTTAATTTCAATGACAGCTAGTTAATACATTACTTTGAATAACTTAATGAATACACTCGTTATCCAAAGGGGAAAAAAGCACTCTTTTTATTTGTATGAGAAATGTACCAAATCTAAAGTAGGAAATTCTTAAATAAAAGATCACAAAATATTTTTTTTTATCTTTTTACATCTATCCAGCTACCAATAGGTCCCTTCTTTGACAATTTCCAAACACTCTTACAAATCAATACTTATCTAGACTACACTGACCTATATTTCCCAGTCCCCCCTCTGGCAGTGGAATCTGACCCATCAACATGGCCTTCAGTTTCTCTATCTCCTCCTGGTACTGTCTCAGCAGCGCGTCCTTAGGATCCTCATTAATCTTGGGTTTATTCTGGATATTCTTGGCTCGGTTGGCGTACCTGAGCGTACTTAAGGTCTCGTCGTAGTTATTGTCGGCAGGGGACAGGCAGGCCACCATTAGAGTCTTTGTGTTCCCTCCCAGAGAATCCTGAAGGAGCCTGGTAAGCTTGGAGTCTCTGTAGGGAATATGTTTAGATTTACCGTCAACCAGAGCTGAGATGACGTTTCCCAGGGCGGACAGAGAGAGGTTGATCTTTGTTGCTTCTTTTAATCGATCACCAGTGGCTCCTATAAATATAATCAAGTACTTCAATATTGATTTATATTAATACTGCAAATTAATCAAAAGTAAGGTAAAAATTTAATTAAAATTTCTAATATCCTTGATACAATCAAGTATTTGGCATTTTTTAAAAAATGTCATTTATCTCAATCATTTTTGAACATTTATAAGTCTTGTTTCAATCAAACAGATCATGTACATAATTAAAAATCAAGGAAAAATCAATATAATCTGTAAGAGTATTCTCCCTTTAAATCCTCACTGCCTACCTGTTTTGGCCTGTCTTTCGCTTCCTGCTAAATCTACCAGGTTTAATTTCCCGGCCCTTATATGCTCCTCCCCCGCCTCATCCTCCGTGACCATCTCAATGTTGATGGTAAATATAGAATGACTGCGGGAGGAATCGGCATTCATCAGTGTCGCCCCCACTGCTCTGTTGGACCAACCCTTACCCATGATCTTCTCACAATCAGCAACATTGTGCACTGGATGCATTGAAAGCCCTGTCAACAATGGGAACAAATTCATTTACCATGTGCATTAGCATTTATATAAACATAGTCAATTGTTTAATTTCTTTCTTTATTATTTGATGCTGATTTATGTTTGTTCACATTATCCATTTTGAATTTATTGATTGCAAACATTACATTCTTTTAAAAAAAAATTCTTTTGCAAATACCATTGACATAAACTCCCTTTTCTGGATGCTCTTTTAGGTCCAGTTTTTGTTTAGCATCTTTTCCCAGGAGGTCACGGATTTCTTCATTATAAATTTCACAGTAAGATGCATGCAGTAAGAATTTTGTGCTATCTGCTACGGAGACTGTTTCAAATATATGATCAAATGCCCTAAAATTAAATAATATGTATGACTATAAAAATGCATTTGTACCTGTTTAGGTTCATTATGCAGAAACGAGAGCACCATAGGGTGGCAAACATTCAATCCCAACATAATTTTTTTCTTTTACATCCCTGTTCCCTATGTAAAACTTACATCCTCTGCAGTCCACATAAATCCTATTACCACTGTAAAAGGCCATGAATTCAACAAATTTGATTATGGTGAACACATCTGAACAAAGAGCAACTCTGATTGGCCATTCCCATATAACTTAACAACCTTGGTTGAAATTGGCCTCACGGTTTATTATTTGTCCAGAAAGACTCACAAAACTTCTTAGCTCTGATAACGTTAAATATGTGTTCAGTTTCATTTAAAAAACTTAAAATAAGAAAGATACCTAGGAATGATTCCTCTCTGAGTTGCTGGGTCTGTGATTCCTTGCATAGTAAATGATTTTCCACAGCCAGTCTGGCCATAGGCAAAGATGGTCCCATTGTAACCCTCTGTCACACCCTGTGTATGAAACACATCTCTCTAAAGTACTGTAAATTTAGATAATTCAGACCAATGGTACAAACAATTTTAAAGTAATTAAGAATTAATAAACCTAGTATAGTCTTGTACATTTACACAATTCACATCAATTAACCACCAATTTGTGAAAGATAAAATTGATGAAAACTTTCAAAAATGTTTATTTTCAACAAAATTTACTTATGTTTGCTACTCGTGAACAAAAAGCCCCTGTAGGTTTTTTTTTAAAATCTTACTTCTACTAATGGGTAGGCTATTTCATTGTAGATATTCTCTGTTGTTGAATCAACGAAATATGCTCCATCAAAAGTGAACATCTTGGGTGGAGCTTTCTTGTCGTCTGGGTTTTTGATGGAACATTGTCCCTTCTTGCTTTCCATAGCGATGCATGTTTTACACTTGAGGTCCTTCTCTCTCGTGTTCATGGGTCGACATCTTACAATAACTTTAACCGATTCACCGTCAGACATGGTTATTTCTGAATGAGAATAAATTGTTCTAACTAATAATGTATTTTAATTTAAAAAGATTATTTATTTTTTGTGTTGGTCATTACAGGAAATCTTCTCATTATTCCTATGCATAAAGTATGACACAAATAATCAAGTTATCACTAAATTTTTAAAATAATTCTAGAACACTTAATTTTAAATGTGTAACAGGAGAGGAGTAAAATGCAGTGCATAAAACCTGATATTCAAGTACATGTACCAGTTTTAAGTTGGCTGTTAGTTGCTGGACGAAGCCGACGACCCTGGGAGATGCGGTGGCACAGCTGAGCCCCTGAATCTCTAGTTAGGTGCTCTACTAACTGAGCAACTTAAACACTGCCATTAAAACCCATTTGAAAACCACATTCCTCCCTCCCTAAAGGTCTATCCCCCCCCCCCCCCAGGATGCCTCCCTCCTTAAAGGTCTTTGGCCCAAGACACCAACCAAGACTCATCCTTGACAGGTTTTTCACCTGTCACTTCTAGGGCACGCCTTGGCACCATATTAAAAGAAGAGGAGGAAAATTCAGCAGCCCAGACCAGGATTTGAATCTCCAGTGGGAAGCTCTTTAAGCTGTCTGGCTACTGCAATTGAAACCATCCAGGGTTCGACACTAACATTTTTAGGTTTTGGTCCAGCCAAACTAGTGCTTCTTTACTTTTACTAGTCAGCGAGCAATTTTATGAGTCCGTCAAAAATATAAATAGATATTAAATAGAATTTAACTTTGCAATGTACATTTAATAGCGAGCGCAGCGAGCTCAATAGACTAACGTGTAAGAACAGAGGAAAATCGGATTGAAATCTGTACATACGTCAGCCAAATTTCTCTGTGCAACATTCCCAGAATTCCCGCACTACCCAATGTCCTTTGCGCAAATAAATAAATAAATAAATAAAATAATAACGTAAAACTTAAAAGGCTAGATCAGTTTGTAGAAATCTTTCAAAGAAACAAAAAATAACTCTACAATGTTTTTCAACCAAAATTGCACTAGGTCTATAGTTTCAAACAGACGCTCGGTTGTCTCCGTAAGCTCCGACGAGCTCCGTGACGTCACAGTTAGTCGAGATATCTCGTGCGGCTTGATATTTGAAGTGGCTGATCAATTTTTAGAGTGTTTTTGATGGTACAACTGCGCTCGCCCCAACGGTCACACCGTAAAACATATTATTTTTTGAAATAAACAAAGCATTTGCATGAAAGGGTTTATGCCAAGATTCGTTGAAATGGCGCAATCAGGAACTATGATCGCATTCATGATCTCATTTGTTTTCTCTATACATGATTACATCATCCAAACATCCTACATCTTTCTTTATGTGTCAACCTAAATCACGATTGCTAAAACCATTGAGTCCTAAAGTTAAGTGCCGAATTGACTCAGAATAACCTAACTTCCTGCCAAGAAGCTAGAAAACTAAAAATACATACAGGGTTTACCAGTGAAAGTTGTCGAGAATTGAACATCGGTAAATTCTTTTTTTGTCCCCAGAAAAACTTTATTAGTCTGCTTGGACTAAATAGCCATAAATTTTATAAGTCCGAATGAAAATGTATTAGTCAGAGACTAATGTTAATGTCGAAACCCTGTCATCTGTCCACCACAAGTGTAAACTATTCAACTGGTTGTTTGTAAAGAGTTTTAATTGTAGAAAATTTACTTGCTGTGGTTTAAAATAAATGATGAAATATTTTGTGCAATTTTTATTCTATATGAAAAATATCGTATAAGCAGACATTTTAGTGAGGGTAGAATTTTGGCACTTATTAATTATTGAGAAAAGTTGAATATTGCTAAAAATTAAATGCATTTTATCTGTAATAGCTTCTTTAGTGAGCATTTTAAAACCACTAAAATTACTAATTGCTTAAATAAAATATTAGCGAGCGCAGCGAGGCGGCGCGAAGCGCCGCTCGCGTAGCGAGCTCAATAGACTAACGTGTACGAACGGAGGAAATTCTGGTTGGAATCTGCACATTGTTCCAAGAAATTTGTATGAGTCCAAGTGAAAACATTCTCATATCCCAATAATCCTTTGCGGTGCATAGCAACATGGTGGCTAAAACATAGCAACATCTTACTTGAAAAAAATTGCAAACAACGATTTAATTCAATCTCCATGCCACAAAACTATCGTTTGCGTTCTAAGTCAACAGGACTTTTTATTTGACGTCATACTTTCGTCACTTAAACTTAAAGTGCTCGGGTATTTCCGATTTTGTCGGAAACTTCCGAAAAGTTCGGAATCTCGATCCCGACGCATGAGAAGTGATTTCTTTTTATTCTTTTTTTAATGAACTGAGGATAGGCAGAGAAGTTGTGTAAAGCTTTTTGATAGTAAATAACTGCGCTCGCCCCAACGGTCGCACCGTAAACATATTAGTTCTTAAAGACAAATTGCTGAATTTTTATCTTGCTAAAATTTCCACTAATTATACTGTATCTTTAAAACACCTGCTCAAAGCACTATGATGCCTATTATTAAGGGTAAACCTCTAGATATAGATCAAGTTCATAGCTTCCTTGTTACAAAATACTTCCTTATGTCTTTATATGGAATCAACGTAATGATACATCTGTCTTTTTAAACAAAATCAATCCAAAACCCAAACTACACTGGCATTTAATTAAAAATGTATAACTGTGACTCATGAAAGTCAACACAATTACAATCATTGTATTCATTCTAATTTTTCTACATAATGTGCTACAAACAGAACTTAAGATGTTACAATAAAAAAATTACCTGTCTCTAAAACGTTTAACAACTAATAAAAAGGGAACTGTTGCCTTGGATACTGTATAAACTATGTCCCTTTTGGATCGAAAACTTAATTTTTCCAAATGAAACACCACTCCTTGGAAGTTATTTTAGGACGAGAGCTTTACACCATTCCTCTCCAGGATATCATTATCAATCAAAGGTATTGCAAATTCTTCGTAAACTCAATGACTTGGCTGCTTGTTCCCGTTTTCTGCCAAGAAACTATTTCGCAAGGCATCATGGGATCACACTGCTGTACGATAATTTGTACATTTAATATTCGTAGACATTCATAACCAATCGAAAAATTCTACATACTTTATTTAAAGGAAGAAAATTAATTATACTTTATATTTATAAGACCAGATAGCATTCAAAGAAATGCATAAAATTGGTACAAGATTTTCTGTTCAAAATCAAAATTAAGTACGACTTACTTAAGTAAAATGAAAAATTAAATTATCAAGGGTAAAAAAGTTAGAAGAGAGTTTTTTGAGACATAAAAAATCATTTACTGATGTTTTTTAAATAAACATACTGTTTTTAGTTATTAAATTAATTATCTCGTTTGCATGATAAATCCTACGAGAATCACCGGCTTGAAAATTCAACATGGCAGACAAAAAAGACGAAGGAAAAGAAACCCAAGAAAAAGATACAAAGAAAAAGGAAGAAAAAGAACAGGAATTAGTAAGTCGATTAAATATCTACTTTTCTTTGTATCATATATTTCGTGCATTTAATTTTGGGTGTTTTTTTTACCGTACAAACTTAAAAAATAAAGGTCTATCTTTTCAATTTTGCTATCTCATGCCTCAAAATGCCATGTCAATAACATTAGAAAAGAGAATACCCAGTCTCTAATTGTTACAGAAAGCAATTGACATGCTTTTGATTATCGAAAAGTGAAGTTTAACGTGTCTATATATCATCTGAAGTGCATATTTAAACATTCTTCCGAATTTACTCAGTAGCAAGTTTTATCAATAAAACATGTAAAATAAAAAAAATAATTAAAAGCATTTCTTTTCGGCCTGCCTAATTGAAGACCTACAGGTAATTGAAGACCTAGAGAAGACCTACGGAAGACCTACAAAAATGGGAGATATATACAGCAAAACTGATATGATATTCTGATTAAGCATGTCCTAAATATGTAAAATACACAAAAAAGTTGTATAAAAAGAAGTTTTAATGTGTATTTTTTAAGCTCGGTAATGGGAACTATTTCTTCTCTTAGACGACCTACGGCAAGAACGATAACTCTGGCTGACTTGTCTTGTAAACAACAACACGCTCATTTATATTGTGAAGTTTATAGGAAGAATATGTATATGACAAAATAAAAAAAATTGCAAATGATTTTGTTGAGTTTTTCAATTATGAATTATGATAAAGAAATCAGCTGGATAATGAATTTTGATGAAGTTAAAAATATAAATAATAATTAATTATCATGATTATTTCATTTATCAAATTAATATTCTACTTGAAATCTATAGTTAATATTTAATAAATATTGTAATTCTTTTAATATGTTTTATGGGATAAATATTAAATATTCATGTTCAAATTATTGATATGTATGCTGTGGATTTGTCTCAATTAACCAATATTACTCTGTACTAAGGGCTTCGATCTTCACTAATTTGTTGTATACACAGACACCCTGAGGATATATCCGTGTTTTGATTGCAATTTTCAACACACCCCACTTGCTCTGATGAATGTTAATTTGCAGTCAACAGAGCAAAGATATAA
>PRKT01000073.1:739176-773295 GCA_003671525.1 Saccostrea glomerata
GGGGGGTGGTTACATAGCCTGAAAATAAATTAATGCTTTGAAATCTGCTCTTTGGTATTAATCAACCATTTTATGATAAAATTTGCAAAATTTTGAAATATATGGCCCTGGGTCAGTGGTTCCTTTGGGGTGAGGTGCACAACTGGTTATAAAGTGGAAGTGCATTTTCTCTTTGTTACTCTGATCTACCTCTGGGTATTAAGTAAATAGAGTAAGCATGCTAAGTTAATAATTATGATAAGCAATGGTGCCTCTTTCAAAATTGTAAATTGTGAATTTCATGGCCTCCTGTTTAAACACGAACCAAATTTAATTTTTTGAAAGTTGTTACACAATACTCAGGTGACCTATAAGGCCCGTGGGCCTCTTGTCTATGTAGCTACGTTATGGAGAGCCAGCCATCAAGAGAGCAGTCCCCCTAGCTCTAGGTCTGATCTCGGTATCCAACCCTAAATTACAAATTCTGGACACCCTCAGCAAGTTCTCCCACGACAGTGACCCAGAAGTCTCCCATAATGCTATCTTAGCAATGGGAATAGCTGGAGCAGGTTTGTGTTCAAAGATGATATTCTGTGTTTTATCTTCTTAAACAGATCAGAAATTGACTATTAATCATGTAATTTAAAATGACTTTTAAACATGTATTACTTTAATATTGCCAAGTAATCTGATGTACGTAAGAATGTAAAAATTAAATTGACCAAAATTTAAAATCTTTAAATATCTAGTTTGTTTGTGCTTATTCGGTACAATTGTCTGTTTCCAGGAACAAATAATGCTAGACTGGCAGCCATGCTTCGTCAGCTTGCTGTCTACCATTCAAAGGATCCCAACAACCTCTTTATGGTGCGCCTGGCCCAGGGACTGACCCACTTAGGGAAGGGGACTCTGACCCTCTGTCCGTTCCACAGTGACAAGGCATTAATGTCCCCAGTGGCAGTAGCTGGGCTGATGGCTGTCCTTACAGCTTCTCTAGATGTCAAAACATGTAAGAGATTGTTTTCTTTTCATGTTTGGTCTTAATTTAGACATTGTTCCTAAACATGAGCAAAATAGATATTGAATTGGCTAAGCATGTACATTGTTAATTCAAAGAAAATCAGATTTTTTAATTGTGTTATATTATTATAGGAGTTTCATGTGCTTTTTCAGTAATTCTTGGTAAATCCCACTACATTTTATATCATCTTGTATCTGCAATGCAACCGAGGATGCTGACCACATTTGATGAAGAACTGCGCCCCCTTCCTGTTCATGTTAGAGTTGGACAAGTAAGATTCAGTTAGCTTGATAATTTATAAAGTGTAGATATACTCTATATGTGGAAATTTTAGCGAGACACAAATTTAGGGATTTGTCCTTAAAAATGGGTATTTTTTTTAGCAAGAGGTAATTTTGGCGATTTTAAAATGCTGACTAAAGAAGCTATTACATCTTAAACACAATGAATTTTTAGTGAAATTCAATTTTAGTGATGTCAGCACCCTCTCTAATAATGCCAAAGTGAAATCTTGGCTAAAAATTCTGCTTATGCGGTATATTATGTATTCTATGCAGCTCCTAAATATCTTACCCAAAACTTATATAATATCTGTACATGCCCTAAAGGCAAGCTTCAAGTGTTAGATTGATATGGGATAAAATCTAATATAGTTTATATTGTTTTAAACGTGCACAGCAGTTTTTATTTGCAAGTTTTTGACTGAAAAAAAATTCTTTTCAGGCCGTGGATGTGGTTGGACAAGCTGGTAAACCTAAAACAATAACAGGATTCCAGACACATACCACCCCTGTGTTGTTAGCTTATGGAGAAAGGGCTGAACTGGCTACAGAAGAATGTATCCTTTTTGAAATAGTCACAATTTTTTATTTATGGAAAATATTTTTATTTTAGAGGCACATAAATTATCTTTACAATTTTATTTTCAAAGGCTAAAAGCATGGCCTTGCCTAAGGTGCTAGAATTGTTTTCTTATACATGTACATTGTGTATTGTATATCATATTTTCCATGAAGTGGCCAACATGAAGTTGAACTCATTTCTTTACCATATTTTCTTATGCTGATTTGTTGCTTGTTTCATGGTAAATACATGTAAGTAAAACTTTCACTGCCTGACAAATCTCTTTAGCTAGCCTGCCAATGCATACATTAGGTTGATCAATTGAATGATTGGTACTTAACATTTTGTCAGATATACCTTTGAGCCCCATCATGGAAGGATTTGTGATACTGAGGAAGAACCCAGACTATGAAGCTTAAAGCTCTCTGTGTTAAATATTGTCAACATGAACTCTTGTGAAAAAAAAGAATCTGTATCATTTATGAATTTATTGAAAAAAAGAAACAAAAATAAAAATCAACAAAGACTTTAATTTTACTTTTTTTCTTTATTTTTGACCAGTGCCAATTAAAAGGCAATTTGAGATGTTGTTTAGCATTCTTGATTCCTGGACAACTTACATACTGGAAATTTTCTTGAGGTGTAAAAATAAATTACTGTATATACTCACCAATAAGTTAGTCTGCCTATAAGTCGGTTGTATTGTTTAAGCTTATTTTAGAAAGATTGACCTTCTAAAAAAACCAATCTTTTTATATTTCTCCTATAAGTCAGACATAGTGTTTTGGACCAAAGTTTAACTACCAAAAATCTGACTGATAAGCAAGTACATGTATATACAGTACCTCAACTGAAGCAAAAAGAATTGAAATTCAACATAATATTGCAAGGTCAAGGTCTGTTATGTTCAATTTATGAATACTGGGGTAACGTTCGAGATGTAAATGCATGGTCAGTTATCTGCAACAAAATGGTGCAAGGAAAACAAATGGAGGCCCATGGACCAAATTGCTCGCTTGAACCAGTGATATCCTGCTACTCATCATCTGGAGACGAGCCCCAGTCCCCCACTATCTAAAATTCAAGGGCATATAGATTTTACGCTGTCCTACTGTTTGGTTTTCTCAACAACTTTCATTTTGCTAATATCTTTTCAGAGCTATGGTGTTCATATTTCACATGTATTCCTTGTGACAAGACCTTTCCTTTGGGTACCAACATATTTAACCTTTGGACTATGACCTAAGAGATTGATCTACTTATGCAGAGTTTTATCTAATCTTTGGCATAACTTTTGAATGGATAGTGTTAGGGCTTCAAACTTCACATTTATATATTCTGTGATAAGACAAATATTTTTGACCTTGACTTTGGAGTTAGATCTACTTTTGAAAAAAATTACCTTTGCCATAACTTTGAACAGCTAATGTTAGGATTGTCTATTTAACACATGTATTTCTTGTGACAAGACTATCCCAAGACTGGAATGTACAATTTTAACACTTTGATTTTGAGGTTCAACCTTCTTTACAAAAAACAACTTTGACCATTGCCATAAATTTTAAACAGTTAGTCCAGGGCCTTCATATTTCACATACTGTGTATCCGTTTTTTTTTTTTTTTTTTTCGCGTGTTGGAAATTTTGCAAATGGGTATATTAGTACAGTTTTTATTTTGCATAAGTTATTTTTTACGATTAAAGGTTTTTTGTTTAAAATGGTAATGTTTTTATGTCACATTTTAGCTGACATAATTTCTGCGTTATATATTTTGCGAATTAGAAATGGTCGCAAAAAATGCGAAAAATAGATCACCGGGAAAAAACGGATATACGGTATATCTATGAACTATTTGTGACAAAACCAACAATTTTGGCCTGACCTTTTAGGGAAAATGAACTATGTCCATAACATTTGAACAGTAGGTGGTAGGGCTTATATATTTCACGTGACTGTATTCCTTGTGATAAGCTGATCTTTTGGTTCCACCAATTTTGACCTTTAATACCAAGAATTCCAATACTTAGACCTTAACCTTGGAGTCTAAACTTCAACCTTTGTCCCAACTTTTGAACAGTTATTGCTAGTGATTGCTAGTCTTTCATATCACACATGTGTAATCTTTGTTACAAGACCCCTTGGATTTCAACTATTTTTACCCTTTAACCTTCTTTTGGAGACTTGCATTTGAGAAAAACTTCACAAAGAGCTACCATACCAGGGCATCAGTGTTTCAGAAAAAATCCTTTTTTTCCTATGTATTCCCTTTTCCCTACGATTTTTTGTGACACACCTTACTCCCACATGTCATGATTTGAACAAACTTGAATTTAAAATATTTGAAGATGCTTCCATATCAATAAAGTTAATCATGGCTTTGGGTAACTGTTCATTTGAAATTTAGAAGCAATAATTTTGTATGGATTAAGTGAATGATGAATTTCCATTATCCAACTTGCAGGAAGACTTATAATTAAGACCAAAACAACTAATTCTACATTTCTTTATTACAAGTATATAACTGTTTTTAGTTTATATGACTGAGACAGCATGTTTTATCCTAGATTGTCACGAGTAAAAGACCCTTTGATTATTCAGTGAATGGTTTCTATCTGAATATACACATTGTTACATCAGTGTTTTTATTATTCAGCAAGAGGTACATTGGATTTCTTTTCCAGAAAATCTATACAATGGACGGAATGATTGAGATTCTTTGAAAACGGTTTGATTATTACTTAACAAAATCTATATATTCCATGGAATGTATATAAAACTTGGAACAATAATGCTAAACTAGACTCCTCTTACTTGAACTTGTAAACATTTTAAAAATATATAATATATCTTTATGTACATTTAAAATTTTCATAAAAATAAATGTTGTAAATTATATAGATAATCTATCACAGACAACTCATATAAATTAGTATTTTAGGCAAGCTTTGTGGAAAGAAAACTCTCCGTTTGATTTTTCTTTATATGAATACAATTGTACATGTAAATAAGGATGAGTAGTTGTGATTCTTTCTCAAATCTTTCGTTTTTTTCCCTGGTACTTTTATGTGTACAAATCAGATGTTATATCAACATGCCAAAATATTTTTCACATAGGTAGAAATGAGGTGACAATATTTTTCAACAAAAACCTTTGATAGATTTACACAAACTTGAGATCTGTATGCTACATCTACAAATTTATTTCTACCCGAATCCATTTCTTTTGTTTTTTCTACACAAATTCTCTACCATCTTAAACAGTTATTTCTCAACCCATAAAAAAACAGAAAAATTTCAATTAAGAATATTTTTCATTAAATTAACCCTGTCTCCTTCAAATGATGACTTAATCATTAGATGCATTTTAAATCATTTTTAATTGAACAAGCACGTTCTACCATTCCTTCCTATGATTATGATCAAATTGCATTCATGCTTAAAAAATAGCACAATTTGACATATTAATTTTCTGTCTTTCATGAGAAATTAAATTGCCTTAAGAAAATTCATTAATATCATTTCTCCCTGAACAGAACAAATTATCCCTCTTTTGGCACAACATGTCACAGTAACACATAAATCACCATCGAGCATGTCTCTTTTTCTCCTGATACTTTCTCCATGCCGTCTGTATGACTTCCGCTGATTTCCTGACCTGTCGGATTTTGTTCACGCGATCTCGCTGCTCCTGAACTTTTCCCATAAATGAATTTTCTGCCTCCTCGTCTGGGACGGCGGTAACGGATTTAAATTTGGACTCCTCTATGACTAGGCTGTTGGTCCTGGAGGGATAATAGTACTCACCTCCATTTACTTCATTATCTATAATAAGTAACAATGTTTTAATTAAATTAGCTATCAAATTATTTCAAAAAATTAAGCTACATAAATCAATATTTGAGATTGTTGAATAATACCGTTATATTGAGAGACTACTTGTAAACTATGATAACCATTTTTAACAAATCAAAGATATCTCTAATTATCTACACATAATATGAAAATTATCTCACATGTGCACCAAGTTATTAACAAGGTGTATATCTACTGTGGAAATTGACAACATTTTTTTAGTTAACTATACACATAGTGCTTTTCAACAGATTGAGCTAGTGTGTTGGTGCCTAAAACAAAGGACCACATTCTGCATTTATGCATTGCATGGAACATTTATACAGTGCACGTAAAAGGAAACAAATGTATAACCTTATATAAAGTGGTCAAAATACAAACACTCTATGCATGTAATAAATGAAAGAAACCAACCCCTTTTGAGAGGAGATTTGTCCATTACAAGACCTACCTGCAGGAGTGGGGGTCTCTACAGAGAAGTTAGCCAAGCGTCCTGCTATTGAAGCGTGCTGAAAAGTAAGGTGCCAACAAAATAAATGACAGATTCTACATCTACCTGTCTCAAAATCTACCATAAATATAGTGTAATCTACCACACAGTATTATCTAAGTTAAAATGTAAAATATAATAAATTCAAATAAAAAAAAAATTAACAAAGCAATAAAATTTATTGTAATTTTTTGAAAAGCTCAGAACACAAAAAGTCCCTATAGGACTAATTACCGGGTAATACAGCATTACCACACAAAAAAATGTACACTCTAAAATGAATTCTTTAGAGAAAATTGAGTCGTATTTGTGTCGAACTATTTACAAAATGTAGTAAGCTAAGAGTTTTGCACTTTTCACTGGAAACTTTGACCAGGGTTTGAATGGCAGTTGATTTAATTATTCATTCTTTGTAGACCTACCTTTGTTTGCGGCCCCCAGTTTTTGTAATTGGTTGGCCCTTCTTTCACAGGGTCATCATCACTCTCAGTTGAATACCGATTTGACGTATAATTATTGGATCTACTCTTTTTAAGCGGGGAATTTTTGCGAGCACTCCTTGCGGAATTTTTCTGTAACATTCGCCTTTCCCAGTCTTCTAGAGATTTATCTCGTTTTGCTGGAGCAGGTGAAAAACTTGATCGTGGTTTAATCTCGATTTCCTCATCGTCTGAATGATAAATAGGTTTCTGTCTCGTCTTGGGACGACTTTGACGCATGCTCTTGCTGCTCTTTAAGGGAGAACCATAAATGGCTCGAATGTCATTCTCCCGAGATCTCTGAGATATTGCATACAACTCCCGATCCAAGGAACTGTCTCTGTCATAAGTCCGAGTTTTGTTTGTACTTGCATATTGGTCATAATCATCATGGTTGTAGTACATATTGTCATCACCAGCTTTCTCCAGCATAGATGCCAATGCTGCATCAAAAGTCGTGGAAGAAAGGCCCATTTTCTTCCCATCAAATCTGTCCTTAGTTCCCATACTATGAACATACTCACTGGGAATAAGTGTCTCATAATCCTCCAAATCATCCTCGATTCTGTTTGAGGAATGACTGGGTGCTCGAGGAGGCTTTGTCCTCGCGGTGGATTTTCTAGACTCCTCTCTGGCAGACTTTACATCGTCAGTTAATCCATATTTCATTTCTTCCTCACTATCCTCCAGCTTTTTGGGCTGCATGTAAATTAAGTCAATGTCTGGTTGTTTCTGGCTACAAGCCGTGGAAGGTCTGGAATAAGACGATTCCCAGCGAGCTGTGGGGTCCTTCTCCTGCTTACGTTTGGCGTAAAACTCACTATCCGGAACTAACGACTTTGTCGACCTCACACTCTGTCGAGACACAGGCCGACTCTCAGGGTCCTCTTTCTGAGTTATGGCCCTTGATTCGCGGGTCGGAAGCCCTCTTGATTCCAGTCCGTTATTGATGTGAGTCGTGGCAGCAGTGTACACGGTCCTCTCCGGACTCCCAACTCTGCCGTTCATATCTTCAAGCCCCACTTCCTCTCTAGCTTTGAGTCTTTCAGGGCCCTCCCCGTAATCTGGGGCAGTCACTGCTCTCGGGTCAATGTCACGGCCAATGTGACCATCAGGAAATCCAGCAGAGTGGGACATCCGGAGCAGCTCCTTGAAGTCCCGTAATTTCTGACGAGTTGCAGCTTCTTTCAATTCCAACTGCTGACTTATCATCACCATTCTCTCTTGTTCCAGTTGATTTTGAATCTAAAGAATTTACAATAATTACTCAGATTTCTTGCAATGTTGACCAATCAGGATAAAATCTCATAATTTTAAGTTAAATATGCTTGTATGATCATTTCTAAAAAGCATCTCTCAGAACAGCAGGTGCTCTTCAAATAAATCCTTCTATCTGGTATAGTCTTATCCATCCTCCTTAATGAAGAATCTATTTTTATCTTCCTGCTTACCTTCCCCTGTTTCTTCTCCTCGGTTTTCAGCATATCGTACACCTGTCTGGTGTTGAGACTGCCGTCCCTCTTGCGGTATTTCCCGTACTGTTCTCTGATGGTGGGCTTTGCCTTGTTCAGTTCATGGTCCACTTCCTCTGAATGCTGGATCAGCTGTTTACGTTTCTCTTCTATCACCTCAATCTTTTTGGTGGCCTTTGCCTAAATAGAGATAAAAAAAAATATACTTCCGTTTAATATACAGCTATAACAGGCAATTTCATCACATATGATCCACATATGAATTGCCTTTCAAATACAATCATAAATTATTGAGAAATGAAAATGATGGAATTCTTTATGTTTAGCCTACCTCTTTCTTGCGTAACTGTTTCTCGACTATCTTCTCTCTCTCTACAACCTGCTTGTCTGCCTCTATAGACTTGAGCTGCTGGACGTACGCCTTCTGGTCAGCTAGCTGGTCCTTAGTCACGTTTAGTTTAGTTCTACAATACAGATCATTCAATGTAAACATACATGCAGAATAACATACTTACACACTGACTATCAATGCACAAAAATACTTCACCTAGTCACATACTACGAAAGGATTCCAACACCTTAAAGTGGCTAAAAAATATCAGCCTTAACTTCAGAAAAATTTAGAGCAAAAAAAAATTATTCTTGCAAAATAATAAATATTTTTGATAAATGAATTGCTCCACTCCAAATCTTATCAATAAAATTTGGGTACCTTGCAAAACTAAACCCACTCCTTCATTACACCTCCTCACTCTCTTCATTGAAATGAAGTCGTCTTTAACACCACCCCCCCAACCTTATGACAAAAACTTTTTCTTTCGCCCTCTTATAAAAAGCAAACTTATTTTGATCAATTTTTCATCCTCATGTGAATCAGTATGCATCCATTAAAAAATTAAAACGAAAAAAACGCACAAGTTTAACGCGCAAGATCATTACATACAGTTCAACTTTTGCCATATTTTCAGAAATCCGTGTTCACCGCGAAGCCCCCTGTATTCAAACTTCTATGTTCCCTACCTGACTTGTTCCTCCATCAGATTGAGCTCCTGTTCTGCCATGCTGATCTTCATCTTGACTAGTTCCCCTTCCTTACTGATCTGCGTCTGCTGCATGGTCTCCACTTTCTCGTTTAATTTCTTGATCTCCTTAATTCTCCGCTTCTCAAACGGAGACTTGTATTTCTTCCGGCTTCTGGTCTGTCTCAGAATCGTGGAGAGATTATCAGCTGGCCCTTTAGGAGGAGCTGAAGTGATAGAGGGATCCATTTTATAATTTGTTTTATCATCTAGGTTTATGAAAGACTGGTACATTTGTATACATACATCTAAACCTTGGCGAAGAGGTAAAACTCAAGGCAAGAAAGGATAATTTTATGATGTAAGTCTAATTAAACCCCATATATCTTGAGTGTCTTTGATGAAATATATTTAGATCAACTTCTTTTTCTCAGCACAATGTATAATCAATAAATAAGTTACTCAATGATTTTAAAACCCAGTACAATAAGATTCACATTTCATTGATTTCAATGATATTTAGAAATTGCTCTTCTCTTTGTAAACTTGGCCATTCTTTTGCATGAAATGGATGTGTTTCTTTAGTAATCAGGTATTTACTTTACTCAGCAATTCTATAAGCACTGCTAGACAAATAAACATTAAGTTTTATAAATTTACCCATTCAAAATAAATCTTACAATAACTTTATTTACCACAAAGGTGTTATAAATGCAATCCTCACTTCACATATAAAGTAAACCGCCTTCTCTTTCTCTCAATGACCTGAAGCTGAAGTCTGATTCATTACTTACTTATGAGGTTTAATTATCATAAATATTGAATGTAATATTACAAGATTATCTTTACTTATGTTCAGTAGTGAGGCAGGAAGGGAGGAAGAAAAGGAATTATATGGAATATTCTATCCAGGAATCATAAGCATTTGTGAAGAATGTTTCCATTGCTGATACATTATTGATACTCCAAACAGATGAGATGGGGTGGACAAATAGACATCAAGTTCTTGTATATGTCCTGAAAGTTTGCAGAAGGTTTAACAATTTATACCACACAGATTCCACTACATATTGAGGTGTGATGAGGGTTTACCACTGTAATATAAAAGCATGCCTTTTCTAAGTGAAATATCTTTCCTATTTCTGATGACTTCTCTTACACTGAAATTACTACTAACACCAGACAAACACCCCCTCACATTTCTACATCCCCCACCTGGTTCTATGTCACTCTCCCCGGCGGTCCTGAGTCCCTCTTCCTCCATGTCCTGCGGTCCCTGGTGGTACCTCCTCCTCTCCCTGTGGTGGGGCCGCCTCAGTAGTTGTTCTGGCTCCGTGGTATAAGTCTCCTCCCCCCAGGCACTCCGCGTCGGGATCGGAATCTGAACCGTTTTCCTGAATTTGTAAATAGTAGTATACTCAGCATGGGAAACTGATATCATATGTCTGAAGAACTCCATCGTTAGACTTCTTAGATTTTGTCAATGGCACATAAGACAATGGTTCATAGATCCAAAAAGTCACAGAAAACTGTCCAAATAACTTGTATATTCAGCCTAAACAACTGCACACTCCTTGTGCACAGTACATCTATCGTGTTAATGATTACTTCAATCAGTACTAAGCATTTTACTGCACATGCAGTGTATTACAATAAAACGTAATACTTACAATTAAAATCAAAAGCTTAAGAACATTACATTGTGAACAGGGATTACCTGACAAAGTCTTTTTGATTTCAATTTAACCTCAAAATCTGTTTAAATCCAAGGATTAATTCTACTAAGACATTAAAGAGTGTAATTCCCTTTGTTTTGGCTGCAGGGAATTTATTCAACATATCTGCTCTGCTTCTTTTCAGATTCAAGTTTGAAAAACTGAAACTTGGGACTTTTTGACATATATGTATTTTCTTTTGTAAAGCATCCTTCAATGAACGAAAATCTTATAACAATCATGAAGTTTTAATCTTCTCACTTTGATTGAGAAAATTAACAGGTCAACATTGAAGTAGATCATTCCACTCCCACATGCTGTATACTAAGAATTTAAATCCCACTGCAATCAACATGTTCATTTAACCAGAAATTATTTGTTTATTAACAGATTGTGTAAGAAAACAAATAGCTCCCTTAACTGCATTAGCTTTACTCCTCAATCCCCCCAAAATTTCCGTTTGCTAAAGAATTCCAAAGAAGTTTCTCAAATCAGAAATAACAGGCATGTTCTATCTTAAACTACTGTGAACTCACATATATTTCACTCCGAGGACTCAAGGGCACATTAACAATACTTTCTTATTATTTCCTTGTATTGTATATGCTGAGCACCTGAGCTCATTATTTCTTTGTCTATGGTGTAATCAGAGCACCTATACTACACTTACTCATCATTTCTCTGTCTATGATGGTGTACTCTGAGCACCTGAGCGTCTTTCTCTGGGGTTGAGCTTGCTCCGAGCTCAGTAGTCACCTCCTCAGAAGTTTCATAGTAATTTAGCACATTGTCTGGATTAGCACTATTGTAGTAGCCTTCTAGTATCATCTTTTTCAGAATCTTCATGCACTCTCTGAATTTGTATGGATTTGTTATACCTATAAACAAATAGAGTAAATTTTATCTGGTTTCTGAATACTGAAGTTCTACAAAATATACTTTACATACATTTGAAATTTTTACAATTACATGTAAAGAATACTTGTTCCTATCTTAAACCAGTGACTTGATCCTGTGGCAGATTTTGTCTCAGGTACTAGCATAAACTTTGTAACACTGGTTTCCTACCTTCGCTGACTGGATCGGCTACTTTTCCATCTAAGTACGATTTAATGACTTTATTGCACTGAATCTTGTCTTCATCTGTAAGTTTGGCATTCATCATTTCTAAACTAAACTGCACATCTTCCTGTTAAATGTGGTAGGAAAAAAAGGGGTAAATATATTGAAACCAAATTAATCTTAGCTGCAGAACTGCAGCATTATGGTTTTATACATACATGTATTAGTCTTTGACCGTAATGTACAGATTCTGCTATGCAAAAAATGTGCAATTTACGGTGCAAGATTTTTTGCTCACATTTTGGGAGAATTTCTTCACTTTTCAGCATTGGACAATCAACTACCATTCACACCCTAATTCTAGACACATTCTTTAACCAATCTGTATATTTTATTCCCCTCCCAACCCTTTATAGTCATCTCTACAGGTGATAAACTCGCTTGAGGTGAATTTTCAACAATTTAACAGCCAATACTAATCAAGTGAGTTTATTACTTGCAAAGATTATTATAAAGGGTTGACAGGATAAAAAATAATACAAATTGGTTAAAGAAAGTGACTAGAATACTGGAGAGAAAGATACTTGGTTGACCAATGCTGGAAAAGGGTAAAATTCTGCCCAAAAGTGCACAAAAAAATCTTGCGCTGTAAATTGCACATTTTTTGCATTACGGGATCTGTAGCATTATGGTCAAAGACTAATATAAAAAAATTTTGCTACAGTTCTACAGCTAAATTAATCTGTACAAATAAAAATTAATCAGGGAAATTTTCACACTAGTGTTATACCTTCTCCATTATTCAACTTCAAAATTGGTGAATTAAAAAGAAAACATTACTCTTTTATATAATGTATCTGAGTAAAATTAAAATGGGCTAATTTTTTGCATTTATAAAAGGGCAAAAAAACCCTGTATTCAGTAATCTGACTTACCTTTGCCATTAACAGACATGACAATTCACTCTCAAGTTCTGCAACTCTTTTCCTTAACTTTTTAATCAATGCTTTTTCATCAACCTCTTCGTTTCTCCTAAAAAAAGAATAAAGTGGATATCAAGCACAACCCTTGCAAAAACATGCAGTTTTTACTACAGTCTAGGAGACGTGTTTTGTAAAAATTGTCAAAATTTTGCATAAAAGACTCTTTTTCCTAGTTTGTACATTTTGATAGTAAAAATTTGTGAAGGATATATGAATCTTTGGTATTGATCTTTTTCAAACCAGGCACATATAAAGCATAAAATTCATTAACTGCAAGCATTATTAATATAAACACTTACAGTAACACTTACACATGGACTATTTGCTTAAATTGAGCTGTTGATTAATAAATTAGAAAAATATAAAAATGCCACTTGTTACATTATATGACACTATAAACACAATATTATAATAAATAAATTTTCCAATCAATAAACATGAGAAAGTTAAAAAAATAATTTTTTTTTCATGTATTAAATTCCATACATACGCAAAACAAATTCCTGTAATTAAAACACCAAAAATGTTCTACTCAAACTTTACTCACGTACGTTAATGCTCTTAAAAATCTTAACAAAAAAATTTCAAACATCAAACATTTATTTTTGTCAGCAAAGATTTGATGATCTTCAAAGAGAGGAAAAATCTAAAATACGAGCAGAAATGGGGTTAAGCAGAAAACTAGAATCTAATATCAGGAACAACAGCTAAAATACTTTTTCTAAGAAGTTGGAGTAAAAGGAATAATAACTGATAGTCCGATTCTTTGAGAGAGAGAGAGAGAGAGAGAGAGAGAGAGAGAGAGAGAGTTTTGTGCAAGTAGCAATTATCACTTAAACCATAATGAAAGCAAATCTCCATTACCAAATGAATAAAGCTTAAAAATGCAAAGTAAAAGACAAAATACCAATACTCTATTGGAAGAAATTCTCAGAATAGATGGGGGAAATTCTTAAAGAAACATTAACCAATTAACAGAGTGGGCCAATAAATACTAAATTAAAAGAAATTTAACAAAGAAATTAAAATAAATGTAGAAGGGGAAGGAAATCTTACCATAATTCACATCTAAATACAATCAGAGAGAAGAATAAAGCTACAATATTTATAATGTACTATACTTGGTACATTACACTACATGTATATTCAAACCTAATATATCAATATATAAAACATGAGATATATTTCACAACACATCAACATAAAACTCTATGATGACAACAAAACCCCCAAATCCATAGGGTTCTCTACTATCTAAATATAACTCTATCCAGAACGGCTGCATTTCATTTCCGGAATTTTGAGTAATTATCAACTTTTCATTTCCGACATTTTTCAGTTTTCATTTCCGACATTTTTTTGTTTTCATTTAGGACATTTTTCAGATAGTACCTTTAGTAACAGATTTGAAGACTTTACCTATGAAAAATCTAAATGAAAACATAAAATAAATAAATTATTGAAATCCAATTTCTGAGTTTTTTTGTAAATTGATCAATGAATCGACTGTGGCAAAATGAACACAAATACCTGAATTAAAGTTTGAGAGATTGACTCAATGTTTACTGAATTACTCTGCGCATTATCAACCGGAGTAAAAACTGGATTAGAGTACATCAAGTGTCTTGGACAAAAGTTTGGTGCTGTCACTGACATTTACTTTAGTGCACATTAAATGAGGGGAAGAAGTTAATTGTATGTTCATTGAATTCTTTAACCTAGACTTATTGGTACATGTATGCATATATGTATATAATAAATAGATTTTTTAAAAATATATTTTAAATCAATATTTTGCAATAAATACTTTTAAACTTTCATTTTCGCTGACTAGGAAAACATTAAATTGCTGCACAGGTAAATTCCGGAAATGAAAACAAAATTATGTCGGAAATGAAATAAAAAAATGTTGGAAATGCTATGCAGATTTCCGGAAATGAAATGCAGCGATCCAGAACACAGTTCTTCCAAATAATGCAAACATCTATTTTGTATTCCCCATCTCACGTGCACCTATACTTATAGGTCTATTTATATAGTCAAGAGAGTGTTCGGGCTTACCATATAAATGGATCCCTGCACAAATTCAAAATTCAAAATGAAATTTCCCTATGAAATTTAAAACAATCATTCTTTAACCAATTACATGTTAGTTTGTATCTTCTCATAAAGCACATTTAGATTTTCAGCTAATTTAGAGAAAAATACTTTTCATTTAATTAAGTGCCAACACTGATAAATCTTTTATTGTACTAAAAATGTTTAAATATTCATATAGGGGAATAAATGGCAAGACTTAGCCATGTGCAATGCATGTTGATCTCAAAGTAATGTTTCCTTCATGTCACAGCATTCAAAAGGGAAAAATGATCAATAAATCTCATAATTGTCAGATTGGAATATTTTTTGAGTTCTCCTTCATGTCAGTAATTTGAAACTTAAATATTTACACAAAAGTTTGATTTCTTTAATTGCTGCATTTATGATTTTGAAGTATAGTCAACCTTTTGTTAGTGTAATTCACATACACCTCATATAAAAAAAGCATTTTAAATTCAAGTAATCATTGACAGCTATTTGGTCAAATTTGGTCAAAACACAGTCAACATAATTTGAGATGAGAGTCTATTTTATGGTTCTGAAAAAGGGGTGGGGGTTAGCAGCAATGGACTGGTATCCCATCTTGATAAAGAGAGGGAGATACAATAACGTAGTTATTGGCAAGATTGCTAAGGAAGGCTTAAACTCTTAAGTTTGTATTAAGTGTGTAGTAAAAGGTTACTCATTAAAAGCAAATAATGCTGTGAAGGATGTCTCAATGTCATCAGAATTAAAAAAACACCTGTGCGCTTTCTTTAGAATTCTGATGTTTCCATAGAATAGAAATGTCCAAAATAAGAGTATTACATAACACCTTAAAATCTGTAAATGAATTGTAAGGTCTGACTGCAGGTAAGTTTTTGGACTGTTCTTCTTAATTACTTACAAGATATAAAGAGTTTATTTATATATATATCTATTTCTCTCTAAATCACTAGCTTCCCTAAATATTTTTTATTCATGTTATATAACCTACTAGCATTTTTATCATATACCTAAATAAAAAATATTAAAGAATGTTATAAAGAATAGACAGTCTTACTTGACACTGTTAGCTATACAGGCCACACGGCCAGCAAATCGACAAGTGGAAAGAGTCTCCCCAAGGTTACGATATTCCAGTGATATTGTAGCGATCATACAAGTCATACAATTCCCACCTATAAAAGAAAAACAAATATTTAAAGCTCTTACATCATGAACACATTACAAATCTGTACAAACTGAGGACCACAATAAGGATTTATTTACCCAGAATATCCTTGAGGACCATTGCAATTAGTATGGATGTATTAATAAATACAAACTGTCCCTGAGGTACATAGTAAGGATATATTTACTCAGACTTTTCCTGAAGACCAAGGTAAGGATGTATTTACTTTATCCCTAAGGACAATGGTAAGGATATATTAACTTAGATTGTTTCTGACCTCCATAGTGAGAAAGTACTTATATTTACATATACTGCCCCTGAGGACCATAGTAAAGATGTATTTGCCCAGACTGTCCCTGAGGACCATAGTAAGAATGTATTTACCCAGACTGTCCCTGAGGACCATGGTAAGGAGGGAGTTCCTGTAGGGGACATGGCGAGGACCTCTAGATAATCCCTCAGCTGTACTGGGTCTGCCGTTATCTCTAGTCTTGGACCGCCTGTAGGAGCAAACAGTAACAAGAAAAGTACATTATAATTTCAAAAATCATTTCATTATCAGTTTTTGTGTTATTTTTTTCTTCTAGTCAGTCCTGTATTTAAAAAGTTTGGCTAACTTTGAAAACAAAAAATCATGCAGACCAAAAAAAAATTTGGGGTGAAAAAATCCATATCCATTAGTTTATACAAAGACATTCTTACCCTCTCTGCTGGCCAGCACTGCTAATTCTCCCCCTCTTATTATTGTTTGTGGACTCTCCTTGTAGGGCGATGATGACTGACTCCAGGTAATGGAGGGACAAATTGATACACTTGGCTTCGTTCAGTAAGCTTCCCTGTACTCCTGTCTTAGACACTCTCTCTGATCCTGCTAAATCCACCAGGTGTAGCTTAGACCTATAGAACAACAAGGGATAAAGTTAGATTTATAAACTTTTCCTTGGTGACACCGACACCTTCCTCAGAAAGCAGGAAAAAGTGAATGCTCTTAAATTCTCCAACTCTTCTAAAGTTCTACAATAATTTCTTAATGGTCAGTAACAAAGGACACTTGGAAGAGATAAGTTTTCATTATCTTAAATCTATCTTAAACCAAGGACTCAAGTTTGTTGTAATAGCTGGTATATTACTAATTTATGTCTTGTAGAGAAGACTGGTAAAGAGATGAAACAAGCCCCAGCTTTTATGACCATTATCATTAATCCAGGTAAATAATGCCTGGTGTCTCACTAATCTCTAAGCAATGCTAAGTTGCAAAATGAAAAGTTCATCACCAATAAAATTTGATCAATAATTTTAAGCAAGAAAATTTCAGGTAACTTTACCCTCTTTGGTCTAATCAATAAACCATTCCTTAGTGAAAATGCACTAGTATCTATGGCACATCCTAAAAATTATGTTAACTTCAACTTGCAGAATGGAAAGAATACATCACCTCATAAAGTGCAAGTCTGAGGCAAATCAATTATTGCTATGACACAACTTGACAAAAATCAAAACGGAAAATGAGCAACGAACAAGCACAGGGATTATAAACCATCCCTGAGGGCTTGCACACTATGGATATGAACGTTTGTTGAGGCATTTCTTTTAATAAAATGTCAATTCATTCCTTTAGTATTTGGCAGATACTCATTAAAATGATTGTACCGAGTTTGATAAATAGTTTTAATGAAACAAAAAATCAGTAAAAACAGCATGACTCAAGGGCAATAAAATAATAGTGAACTATTGATTAAAAAGATTGATTTAAATTTTAGTAGAAAAAATACATGCTTTAAGTACCATAATGGCTGAAAAGAGATTGCAGTTTGTTTAAAAAAACAATAAAAATAGCTGAAACACCAATGCATGTTTTTCAATAGTACACCCTCCTGCCTCCACATGCATTCAGTGTCATACAAAACCACAACCACTTGGACAAATTTGATTTTCAATATTTTTCAATAACATGCAGATTTATTAGAAAATTATGTTAACATGCATGATAAATCAAAGCAAAGTAGTACAATTAATGTTAAAAATAGTGTTTTGATATAAATCACATGGAATTTCTGTTTGAAGAAACTTACACTCAATATGGAGATTGTATAAGTCCTTGGGAAAATGTTTCAACCTGTAAATGCAGCCTAGTGATATCTTAGGACCATCTCCCGGTCCTATCAGATTGAGATAGGCTACACACTTGACTGCCTGACTCTGACAATAATTCTCCAAATATTTTAAGACTGACACAATAGAGCATTAACAGCCAGGCCGATCTTTAGAAAAAATACCAACAATTTAAGTCTAATGTTTCAGAAAAAGGGTAACAAAAAATTGTCTTGTGTCAGTATCTGGACCAGTTATTTATTTTAATAGTAATAATATTTTGCTAGTGGTTAATAAGCATTGGTTTGTAATAGTTTTGTGATGAAAGGTTCTGAGTATACATATTAACGGAGAGCTTTAACTAGATCACACAGAACACAAAGACTTTATTGTTTGTACCAACACTGGTTGATACTATAACGAGTTAATGGTTCTAATCCTATGACTAAAGATTTAGTTAAAAGGCAACACCAGAGAAATATTTGTCTTCAAATGCGGGAAACCATTAATATACTTTACTAAGTTTATCCCAAGGCAGGAATAGGTCCTCTGAGGGTGAAGTCTTAAGAGGGTGCAGACTGAATGCAGATACATAATTTTGAGACTTTTGAATTAAATTATAAATTAAAGAGTTATCCTTCCTGGCTGAGGATCGGGGTACCTTAATGATTGAGAAATAATCTATTTCAATAATTAATCAAATATCAGTTGGTCGTCCTCCAAGTTCCTGGTTAGATTACTGACTACATTGGTGCATATTAATATAACTGGAAAAAAAAAATACCCAGCCAGTTATTGTGAATTATTTTTAAATACTGTTTTGCTGCATGTGATTTTCAAGGTAGAGAAGGTGCAAGAGGTGGGTGGGTGGGAGGAGGGAGTGTTAAAATCTAAATCATGTACCGGTATTCTAACTCATACATTATATAACATTTTATTTACTCCTTTCACTTGCCATCCAAAGAATTTAATATTTGCTGTATTTCAGGATTTTTTTATTTCTCAGATGAACAGATGAACTCAGAGTGTGCAAATCAATTTCAAGTGTATCAAAGTTAAAGGTATATATCATTGTCAATTTTTCATTATAATTTGTTATAATATATTGAGAAAATACACATATACTTTGTTTTGTAATGTGGATAAATCTTATTTAAACTCTGTTTAAAGTTAAAATCAGCTCAATTAAGGTTCATTGATACTCTGATAAGGGAGATAACTCTTAACAACAAAAATTGTTTATTATTTCTTTAAAAATTAGTCAAGTTGACATGAAATTTTTTGTGTAGACTATCCCACAAGCTTTGATTTAACTGTTTGTATTTTACTTATCAAGTATATTTTTTTTGAAATCATAAATATTATTAAGACATTTCATATCAGTGAGCAGAGGCTTTAGGAACCTTTAACAAATAAATGCAAGTAGAGGAATTCACATCAGTGTTTCTTTTCTTCACTAATAAATTGTAAGATTTAGCTTTCCACAATTCTACATTAGTTCTTACGAAGCTAGTTCTACTTACTTGACTACCACATCGGAGTCCGACCTTTTTGCACTCAGCTGAATGGTGAAGACAGCGTGTGACCTTGATGACCTGTCGTGGACGGTGGTGGCTGCCACGCGGCGGTTGGCCTGACCCTGGAGAAGGAGGTTCTGAGCCACCTCCTCTGTCGCAGCGTAGTGAACGGAGAGGTTCTTCACCATCCACACACCCTGGTTACCCTCCATCACAGACACCTGTAGATAAAACATTACATAAATATAGTCAAACTATGGTAACTTTTATATTGGTATCTCAAATACCTCGGAAAAAATTAAACTGAGGTGAGTTGGAAGCTTAAAGCACTTCTTATGCCAGAAATAATAATGATTGACTCTTTCTTATAATGCTAACTAGATGCTGTCATGAGACAGTAATACCCACATAACTGAGGCGTTTGCCTCTAAATACACACTCCTTCATATTGGGCTTACAAAGGAAAAAGTCAAAATACATTAAAGCATTTTTTCTGTATGAATTTAATTTCAATACCTTGAATTGTTAGTTATCACAATTTTTTTCTAGTACATGTAATCCCACTGGATTTGAGATATTAAGGCCAAAACAGTTCAAGAAGTTAGCTAAGATATTATAGAATGAACTATCGAAAAGAGACAATTGTTTGACTCCCAACTGCAGTTTGAGCTAAATTTTAAACAAAAGGCCTGTTGGCTACATTGCTCACATTGAAAACTGGCTACGGAAAGGCAAAATCAGTTCAGTATTGACAAATTAAAATGTAAGGAGTGACATAATTTGAACACACTTAAATCTACTCTACTTGAGGATGTTTCATAATAATATGACAAACCTTTGGTTTGCTGTTCTTGAAAAGATGAAGAAATTTTCAGGATTTGAGGAGATTGACGAGATTCCTGACACTGCAGTCACCAAGGGTCCAAGTGAAATTTCATACATTTTCAACTAACAATGAGCAGTTTTCATTTTTCAGAAATTCACAAAAAATAGCTCAGAGTGAACCATGTTCTTTAAATCTTCACTGTGTAAAAAAACTTTCACAAAATTTCAATGTTGTGGCTTAGTAGTGGTTCTTGAGAAAATACCAGCAAAATAAAAAAAAAAAATTTATTATCTCTTATGAAAAAGAGGGCATGGTCCCTCTTTCACAATGTTAGCAAGTTTGGTTGAGATTGGCCATGTGGTTCTGGAGAAGTCGAAAATATGAAAAGTTCACAGATGAACAATGAAAAACATGAGACCAGAAAAGCTTTCAGCTAAGATGAGCTAATAAAGAAGAGAAAAGAAGGCAAAACAGAAAGAACCATGCTACGATGAACTAAGATGAGCTAATAAAGAAGAGAAAAGAAGGCAAAACAGAAAGAACCATGCTACACGTATCATCCTTACTCAGAGAAGGAATAAAAGAATAGTTACCCTAGGGAATGGAGTCACTGCAGACTGAGTTCTGGCCCCTGGGTTCAAAAGGTCATATCCTGTTTCCTGGTAGATTTCCAGATATGAAATGTGAACACTTATATCTTCTTCTGTTCTCTTCTCCAGCTCTTTATAGATCAGGGAGATAGACCTAAAATGGGCAAAAGCTAAATTTACTAATTTATTAATGTAACATACAATAAATACAATTTGATTATTTATTTCATAAAATGCATTTGTTCTGATTCGGGGGATCTTGGAGAAAAAAAATATAAGTATTCATTAATTACAAAACTAAACTCAATGAATGTTATCCATACAGAAGTCAAAGTTTTAAAGCAAACAAATGTTATGGTAGTGTGCATCCCTAGATATACAACACATCAAGTTTAGTCCAGAAATAATAAAAACTTAAAATCCTTGAAAATAGACCTGCTCCAAAATATCACTTGTAAATGTAAGTCAGATCAACCTTAATTCTTAATCTGGTTGCGTGCATCTCTACTAGCAACAATGAATCAAATGTCAAATACAGCCTCAAATATCAAATCCAGCATCCAGAGCAAGTGTGGTAGAGCAAATATTTAGAAGCACTATCCATGCAAGATTGGTCTTGGTATGGCTTACTTACAGAAGTTCAAATTCAGCACAAGAAGCAAGTTTTGTAGCATATATCCCTAGATGCAACACCTATGCATTTCAATCAGGAAGGGCTTTCAGTTACTTAGGAGTGAACTGCTCTAGAAAACTTATACCTGTTCACTCATCCAAATCCAGCATTCAAAGTAAGTAAGGTATTGTTTATCCCAGTATACATCATCCATGCAAGTTCACTCTAGGTAGGGTTTAAGCTTATTACTGATTTGAAAATGAAGGTCAGTTTTCTGCATCCAAAGCAACTTGTGTGCTCAAAGTATCATCCAAACAAGTTCATTGATCCAGGTAGGGTGTAAAAATACATATATTGGCATGAAGCTGCTCAAAAAACTTAAACCTGGTCACTCATTCAGAAAATGTAGGTTATATCCAGCTTTAGTAGTGTGCATCCTTAGATGTATCATCCATACAAGTTTGGTCAAGACTCAACATAGGGATTATAGTTACTTTAGAATGAACCTGCATCAGAGGCAAGCCTAGAAATGTACTTTCCTTGATCATGTTGATGCATCATTCATGCAAGTTTGATACAAGTAGAGGTTATACTGACTTGGGAACCTGCAACTGTTTCATAAACTTGAACCTGGTCACTCAAGTGGAAAAAAGTATGTCAGATCCAGCATCCAAAACCAGTCTGGCATCCCTAGATACCCCATTTATTCAAGTTTAGTCCAAGTACAGCTTATAGTAACTTGGGAATGAAACCTGCTGAAAAACTTTAATTTGGTCTTTCTTCAGGGAAATGCAGGTCACACCTGCATTGAAAGCAAGTTTGTGTACATCCTAGCCATGATGCATGATCCATACAATTTTGATCAAATATGACTTGTACAGTTACTTGGGAATGAGACCTGCTTCTACGCAGCACTATTAAGGCTTCCCAGAGCATAAAATGCATTTAAACGCAACACTGCATTGCAAAGCTGATTTTGAGTTTTTTTTTTAGTTATATACTTCAGTATGCCAAATTCATACAGAGAATCCTCTAGACTATATATAAACATATTTGTTACGATGTCACATGACTTTGTTCATCAGGTGACGGTCAGTTCTTCTTTTCTGAAATGTTTCACATAAATCGCTTCAGTCAAACGTTTATTTTCGTACGGAGTTTGAACACGCTGACTCTTAAACAAGAGTAATAAAGCAAAGTTATCTAAATTATTCGGATACATTAGACTTTGAAAAAATGATAGAAACACGTTTATTCTAAACTAGCATTCCGCAACTTTATATGCAGATTGAAATTAGGTGTAAAATTTATGACACTCTCCCCATTATTACAGCTCAAGTATGCAGTGACTTGACGTCATTTTCAATTATGACGTCATACATTTGTAGTTCAGAGAAGTTCATGCAGAGAGTACATTACAATTTTCTCTGGGAAGCCTTATCGTACTTGCGTAAAACTTTAACATGGACTTCAAAACTGACACTGAGTTACTTAGCCATGGTGAGCTAAATATGTACAAGACTAAATGGATATATAAAAGCAGACTCTCTTACCTGGGTTCCAGTCCTCGTAACTTGTATTGTTTAGGACTACCCTCCACAGTGAACGTCTTTCCTGTTCCTGTCTGACCATAGGCAAAGATGGTGCCATTATACCCACTCAGAAAACCTGGAAAATTGCCAGAAAATATTAATGATTGAAGCTTTCTCATTATGCTAAATATTCAAATATTCTTTAATATTGCTGACATACAAAAGACAAATTCAAAGCCTGTTATATTTGTTTTAAATTTTCAATTAAGTTAACTTTAAAAAATGAATTCTAAAAAGACTGTCTAAGCTCAAATTTAGTCAAGCAATGATGCAGGTGAGGAAACTGTCAGTAATATTGAAAGACCACAACACAGTGAAAGTAAAATGAAAATCTGGGGAGGGTGGGTAATTGGATTTTAAATGTCTTTGGTTATTGCTGAAGTTTAGAATAACAACCACTTACCTGAAATGATTTCCTTAGCTGCCACATCAAACACTTCCTCCTGGGTAGCAGTGTTCTTAAAAATATAATCAAAGTGGAACTCATGGCTGACATTAGCTTTTCCTCTGACTCCCTCTGTCCAGTTTTCTCTCAGAACTTCCGGAACCCTGAGATATAATGTATTCCGACTGGCCTCAAATTCTGGGTAGTATTCAGCGGAGGGCCGAATTCTGCACAGGGTTCGAATCTGTGGCATTTTTGATAAGATGAACCAATCAAAACTCTAATTTTGACACAGATGCAGAAATGTGGACATGATGAGCTCTTCTGTTAAATGTCTCCAAAATCTTCACCAATTTTCATCTTGCTGAAAGAAAAATTTGCAAATAATAATTCCATTGTAAAAATGTACACTTATTCAAGTTCTAACTTTTAAAAGGCATGCAGGTGACAAACAGAAAAGATTATTGATTACAAAGTGCACCTTAAATCAATGATTAGAGGATTAAACATTAATATAGGGTAAAATTTCAATTCAAAA
The DNA here is from genome assembly GCA_003671525.1 of Saccostrea glomerata. Classification (NCBI taxonomy): domain Eukaryota; kingdom Metazoa; phylum Mollusca; class Bivalvia; order Ostreida; family Ostreidae; genus Saccostrea; species Saccostrea glomerata. Next base: position 763,496 of record PRKT01000073.1, read on the forward strand.
TTAAAACTAATTGCTACCTTAAAATTAATAGTGCCACAGGTTGAAATTTCTCTTCACCCAAATCAATAAAAAGACTGTAAACCTGCCTATTTAGTACCTGCTAAAAGTGCAATAAACCTGCAAACAAAGATGGTTTTATTTTTGTAATAGCCACATGCCCAAAGGTAGCTGGTACATTTAATAGCTTATTGGGTACAACCATCCATAACTAAGGTGATACATGGGTAAACAATACACAAATGTTCCACCTATTTTCAACATTCATTTGTATGAAAGAGCTTTTGTTTTCTCTTCAAAATAAGGTGGAAGGCAGAAAACACAAAAGATTTAGTAACCAGATATTTCAATAAGTTACAAACATATAACATAAATCCCTCCCAAATGGAAATTAATGAAATGGCATTGACCATGTTGACAGCATAAATCTAAACAAGATAAAATACTGTTAACACATTATTAACAGCTTCCAGCTTAGTTTGAAATTGATGAAAAATATTAAACCTATAGAAAATTTCATTATATTCTAAAAGCCTTTATATAATGTAGTGGTCTGCCTACAGAAACTAAAACACTACCTATGGAAAACCTACACATCAAATATTGCTAGCTCTTCCTAGCTTGGTCATCTTATTGGTCTCTATGAGGATTAAGTCATCAAAATCTAACCTGCTTTATCTGCAATACCACACCTGGTATCCAGGTAACCTTAAATCATTGCAGACAGCATATATATTTAATAAACACTGAATATTAAATTTGGAAATATTTAATTACTTCTCCACTGACACATCCTATTATCAGTTACGTAGATATTTTCAATTTGTTTCAAGAAAATTTCTTAGTGCCAGTTTTGTTCTGACCCCTTAAGCCCCAGAGAGGTAGGAACCAAGAAAATTACATATTTAAGTCAATTTCAACAATTTAAATTTTTTACAGCATCTATGCTGTAAAAAATTGTTGAAATTGACTTAATTCTAGAGAAGTAGATAGAATGCTGAAACATTTACATTCCTGCATAATGCATTAACAGTAGACAGAAACAGAGAGCATGGGTCACCTCTACATTTGTGAAATTTATTTATGTTTCTCCTTTACCTATTAGTTTTTATATGGGTTTTAGGTCAAAAGCATCAAATAAAGCTCCTAAAAAATGTACTATTTGTCCGCTTTCAAGCAGATTTGAAACAGGTGGTACTTTTATCATGTTTATAGAAATAAGGAGGTACGTCAACATAATCTTAAAATTACTGAAAATTTCGCAATTGAATACTTAATTTGGCTGATACAATGATAATTTTAGCTGGGTAAAAGTATTAGATAATGGTTTATTTTGAAAAGTCTACTGATTTGTGTGATTCCCCCCCCCCCCCCAACCTTCCCTTCTGCTGATACCAATCTGCTGGAAAAAGTACCCCAGTGATATGTTATCATTGACTTAATTTTTTTTAATCTCTTCAAATACAGCATCAGTATGCCATAAGGTATAGAAATTAGATAAACAGCCATCTACATCATATGTGTTAACTAAGAATACAACTTTCAATAAGTGGGAACAATTTATGCTGCCCTAGCAATACTATTAGGAAGAGGATCAGTATAAATACAATGCATATAAAAAAAAATTCTACAGAAAAAGTGTCAGATTAGACTGTAAGCACCTATCTCTTTAATATAACAACCCTCTACATTTTTTCTATATTAATTGTTTTATTTACCTGTCAGGCTTGTTAGTACCCATGTGACAAGATTATCCCTTAGGTTCAAGCCACACAAGGCTTTATATTCAAGATTAATGAATGAATCAAACCTATTCATACCCCATATTTAAATCACTAACAGTTATTTTTGTGTATTCCACATACTGAAAAAGAGGATTATCTGCACATGTCTTATACAATAGCTAGTTCTACCAGTAAACTAATGCTCCATTTTTATAAACGTCGTGGAATTGTCTCCGTGTACAGAGCTCCCTTTTGTCTATATTATGGGCCACTGTAGCACCCTGTTCTCATTTGCAAAATAGGCATCTCTTCTTCAAACGCAATGTTTTTTTCTTTCATTAAATAGCTGAAAAGGCCAATAGTAATAAAATATTACAAAACCAGAATAAGTTGAGATTTCTTTTACATGTTATTTCCTCTATTTCCAATTGCTAATTCTGAAGAAGGCCCATGGCAGTTGCTGCACCCAAAAGTGGGGCAAAAGCTAAAAAGAACATAATTACAGTCTAACCCAATTATCTCAAACTCAAAAGGAACAAAGAAAAAACTTGGAGATACATATATCCAAGGATATGAGTCTTATAAATGAGAATTTTAGTTTAAAATATTTCATAAAGAACAAGTGGCGTAGACTTCCAAATTACTTTGACATACCATTGGTATTCAAGATATCGGTGTTCAAGATAATGAATTTTAACTATACTAAGAATATTTCATACGATCTTTTCTATATCATTTTTGTTTTAGGATACATGACATAAACAGTGATAAACACAAGTATTTTCTATTTCAAATTTAAACTTTTAAACATAAATTCTGATTAACAAGGTAAATGCAGAAAATAATCTAAAAGAATTTTGTAAAAATATTTCAAACAGATCCAAGTTGGTTTGGGACCATTTACCAGTTAAACTCTTGGCTAAATTTAAACTATATGGACCTAAATCTACAAATATTGGTTCATGTGTTATGAATACATTTCAGGATATATATTTTTTCTTATAATCAGCAAAGAATGCTAAAGTAAAATGCTCACTATATATGAGTGGACAACAAAAAACGTGTATTGAGCTATGGAAACTTATAAAACTTAGTAGGTAATGCCAAAAAAAGTTAATCTTTCTTCTGATCAATAAATGAAAGAAAAAGTGAGCAAGCTCAATTACCCCACGCTCCTCCAAAACTTAAAGTGCTGAAAATCCCAGAAAAAATAAAAGAATCGGAATTTCCCGGTAATATGCACATCTACACATTGTGTCCTAAATATCTGCAAAGTTTGATGAAATTCTGTGCAGCGGTTTATGAGGAGTTGCACTGACAAACTGTTCATCACTATATTCAAGATATCCCCAAAAATCTAAGTTGTAAAGTGCCAAAATCCCAGAAAAATAAAGGATTCAGAATTTCCTGGTAAAATGCACATCTACTCATTGTGTCCTAAATATCTGCCAAGTGTGACGAAATTCTGTGCAGCAGTTTATGAGGGGTCACACTGACAAAATGTTCATCTGTATATTCAAGTTATGGCCAAAAACCAAATTTGAAAAATGCCAAAATTCCCAGAAAAATAAAGGAATCGGAATTTCCTGGTAATATGCACATCTACACACTGTGTCCTAAATATCTGCAAAGTTTGATGAAATTCTGTGCAGCGGTTTATGAGGAGTTGCCCTGACAAAATCTTCATCTCTATATTCAAGGTATGGCCAAAAATCTAGGTTGAAAAGTGTGGAAATTCCCAGAAAAATAAAGGATTCGGAATTTCCCGGTAATATGCACATCTACATATTGTGTCCCATCTTCGCTAGCCAAAGGTTTCCGATCCGAAATCTACTCTACAACCCTTGGCAGATTTAGACCTATCAGACGGGATTGTAGAGTAGGTATCGGATCAGAAACCCTTGGCTAGCGAAAATGATTGTGTCCTAAATACCTGCAAAGTTTGACGAAATTCTGTGCAGCGGTTTATGAGGAGTTGCGCTGACAAACTGTTCATCTCTATATAAAAGGTATGGCCAAAAACTTAAGTTTTTAGTGCGGAAATTCCCGGAAAAAATAAGGAATCAGAATTTCCTGGTAATATGCAAATCTACACATTGTGTCCTAAATACCTGCAAAGTTTGAAGAAATTCTGTGCAGCGGTTTATGAGGTGTTGCGCTGACAAACTGTTCATCTCTATATAAAAGGTATGGCCAAACACCTAAGTTTTTAGTGCAGAAATTCGCGGAAAAAATAAAGAATAAAAATTTCCTGGTAAAATGCACATCTACATACTGTGTCTTAAATGTCTGCAAAGTTTGAAGAAATTCTGTACAGCGGTTTATGAGGTGTTGCGCTGACAAACTGTTCATCTCTATATAAAAGGTATGGCCAAAAATCTTAGTTGAAAAGTGTGAAAATTCTCAGAAAAAATAATGGAATCGGAATTTCCTGGTAATATGCACATCTACATACTGTGTCCTAAATATCTGCAAAGTTTGATGAAATTCTGTGCAGCGGTTTATGAGGAGTTGCGCTGACAAACTGTTCATCTCTGTATTCAAGGTATGGCCAAATGCCTAAGTTAAAAAGTGTGGAAATTCCCGGAAAAAATAATGGAATCGGAATTTCCCGGTAATATGCACATCTACGCATTGTGTCCTAAATATCTGCAAAGTTTGACGAAATTCTGTGCAGCGGTTTATGAGGACTTGTGCTGACAAAAAAAAAGGACTGTTCTGACACTCTGACACTCTGACGGACGGGTCAAAAACATTATACCTCACGCAACTAGTTGCATGGGGTATAAATATTATTATAAAGGGCATTTTAATTGTGTTAAAATGTAGAAAAAGACTCTCATCCATGAGAATTAATACTTGTAATTTTCAAGCTCTTGATTGCAATAATAATCAAGGAATATAAATTTAGTATCAAATAAACATGCTATGTGACTATGTCTCTTAATTATATTATATCTCTGGCTTAAGCAAAGCATGCACAGTAAAACAGGTTATAGCAAATTCCTTAGGACAAATATAACAAATCCTTTGTTAAATCATATAAAGTCGATTCACAATACAGTGTACATGTTTTCTTAAGTCCATGACTACCAAATATGATCAGAGAAGCATCATTAAATACAAAAAATATCCTAGAAAACGAAATACTGTATACAGGATTATATTCGCCCTGTGTTATTTTTGCTCTTTCACTTTTAAAAACAATTCTGCCCCGCTTTAAATTCACTCAGTCACAGTTTTGTTTAACTAATTATACGGACTGTGTTCTTTTAATTCGCCCCGTTTTAAATTCACCCACCTGAAAGGAGGGCGAAAATAAAACGGGTTTGAAAATTTCTCTATATACAGTATTTAAGATTAATTTAACTAAAAACAAGTACTTCTGAACATAATGTCAGTTCAACTTAATATTTTTGTGATATCTTAAAAATTTGTTATTAGCTGAATTAATCAACAAATATGTTAAAATTTTCAGGGGGACAATTTTCCTATCCACTTACCAAACCAATAATTTTACCCTGAGTTGGGAGAAGGCAAACAAACATTATTTTAAAGATGGCCTAATATCTTGAATTTGCTATATATATGATATGCATGTTTGTAAAAAATGAGTTTAACAGTACAGTGGAGTCGCCAATTCCGGGTCGTCTCCTATTCGGGTCACTCATTGTATTTCATGCCATATAAAAGTTCTAGATATATAATAAGAGCTCAAATGTATGGCATATGCATTTAATATTAATTCAGAAATCAATCATAATGATCACTGCTCAAATGAAATTATAATGATTAATAATTAAAACTGTACTAGTTTCTCCAATTGCAGTTCATGTATTTTCTTGGTATGAAACATTTTAAAACTCAATGTACAAAACCAAGCGACAACCGTGTACTTACCTTAATTATTAAAAGTATTCTCACTGGAAAATATTTTTCTAAAAAATTAAATTGAGTTTACTCTTCAAATGCATTTTTTTCAATAAATAAATTGAACTGTGTTCTTTTAATCCTAATATAATTTTTTGAATTTTGCATATTGCAATTTGATTTGTTGCTATTGTTTTAAAAATGATTTAAACATATTTCTGTGGTTGTTTACTTTTTTCCAAAGTGCATGAATTCGTTTATGCTTCAACATCACAAAAACCGAGTTCCAAAACGATCCATCGATATTACAAGAACGTGAAGTCACATGGCCCGGAAATGGAGAAAATGATTCCTAATTGGCCTTGTTAATATTGTTCCCGTGTAGCTACTTTGAAAACAAAAACGTTTTTGTATGACTCACTATTTGTACTTTCAATACATATATTGCATAAAATATAAATCGAACAGCTTTGCAAAATATCAATGAAACACCCTGACTTGACCCGGTATTGGCGACTTCACTGTAAAATATCAATGTCAAAAAACATTTGTAATTAATAAATCACTGCAGTAATTGTGAAACATATTTAGTGATAAACAAATTGTGCCTCTAGGGAAAACAAGATACTCTTTTCTATGCCAGATATAGATGAAAACATCAATATTGACACTTTCCTTATTAGGAAGAAAGAAAGAATTCAAATGTGATAAACCGAAACCATTTTGAACAAATGGGCATCAAAATACCCATATATACATATAAATAAACCTGAAACGTCCAAAAGTATAAATTCAGAAAAAACTGAGGAAATTCGAAATTATATACAGGTAAATCGTTCTTCTCAGGTCTGAAATTTAACACCTAAATTTGCTCCAATAAACATATTCTTAAAATACTAATGCTTACAACTACATTTAACAGAGCAAAATATCTCACCTTATGACACTAAACGTTTGTAATACAACCTATTGAACTGTTGAAAATAGACGAGCACCGATCATGTTTACGAAAACCGCCATTTGTATCTACGGTCTAATATTTAGGATCAAGAAAGTTGCTTTTTCCAAACCGATACAAAAACCTTTCTTAAGAAAAAACGCATTTTTTTCTTTAAAGAACAAAATTGTATTTCACGTCTTGAAAAGTAATATTCTTCAATATTTTTTTAAACACTTGTTTTTCGTATTAATATTTTTTCGACTTAATGTGAAATCATATTATTTTTATGAATCTTAAAAATAGCTTTAACCAATGAAAAAATGTAAACAAAACTTGACCAAGTTTGATCAGAGTAAGTAAGTTTCAAAGGACAATAATTGATTCTTTGTCAATGGATACTGTACTTCTTTTTTGAAGAATATAAATGATATTGAGTTTCTTTGTCTTTTTCAACAGAAACACTTGTCACATAACGTTATCTCAATATCTGTCGATATTAGATCACAGACACTTGTTTTGTATCCTTTTATCTGTTTACTTTTTCAGCAGGAAGTTTTGTTCATATGAGTATAAAGTTTTATTACTCCCAGCATTCATAAACTGATTGTCATTTTTCCTTAATATAGTTAAACACCTCTTTTTTTTTAATTTTTAGAAATGGGGAGTTCATCTTCAAGAAATTCTGAAGAATTCCAGAGGCGTTATCTCATAGGTCGTTTGGACAAATTATCTCAGGTGGAACAGAAGTTTTATGGATTATCTCATCTAGTTAATTTAAGTGTGACATGTCACAGCGTGGAATCATGTGAAAATAGTAATATTAAAGATACACACATATCTCAAATAACTGACAGTCTAGACTCTAGTTGTAGTGGATCACAGCTTTTTAAACCTTTGCCCCTCAGTAAACCACTGTTCTCATCAGAAACTTTTGTGAATTGGAGAGCACATTATGATGTGGAACAACTTAGAATGAAGCTCATGCGTAAAAAAGAAATCATTTATTTGGTGCAAATAGGAAGTTTTCCATCCTTTATCACTGATTTTAAGCTTACAATAGGCGATAAAACATGCTCTCTTTTTGATCTTTTACAAATGTTTCTCAGGATATTTTATCAACAAATGTCTGTCATTTGGTTAAATCCTGTTGATCCTGAAAAAGAATACTGGAAAATAACAACAAGAAATCATAAAGTTACTGGGAAAAAACAATATCTTGTGTCAGATTTTTATCCTCGACTCAAGAAATGGAAACCAAATAACTCCTATTGCATTATGGGAATTACATGGACAGATCTTTATCCAACTGAAAGCTTGAACTTTGTTCTTGGAGAAGCTTCAAAGCGACATAGATCAGGGGTGTTCAGTTTTGGAAGGTTTGAACCCAAAAAGTTTGATGCAGAAAAAAGCAGAGATATTGAGGAAATCGATGCCCACTTATTATGGAAATTGTTAAAGGTGGGGAACAGTGAAGAAAACAAATATTAAAATCTTACTGAGAATCATCAATAATTCTTATCAATTACTACAAGTAATCACACTGTAAATTGCATTCTTTAAATGGTTTAACTGTTGTCTTTTTCAAAGTTTGTAAAATTAATGTGACATGACATTCCAGAACCAACATTGTTTACCTAAATTATCTACTAGTAGACTCGATCTACCTTTATCTGTTTGCAGAATATGTTCAAATTGAATTATGCTCCTATAATGAGTTTCCATCTTTTTTATTTGATAGGTATCTAGCCATGAAATAGGACATTTATTTGGAATCTCACATTGTGATTTTTTTCTGTGTGGAATGAATGGAAGCTCATCAGTGGAGGAGGCAATGTCACAACCCCTCTTCTTCTGTCCAGTGTGCCTCAGAAAACTTCAACATGTCTGTAAATTTGACATTGTTCAGCGATACAGGGATCTTAGGCAATTCTTTTGCAGCTTGAATCAGGCAGCGCCTTGTGAAAATTTTCAGCAATGTGTGCAATGGCTAGACAATTGTTTACAATTTCTATTAAGTAATACTTATTAAAGATGAATTGTTTATTACCATGTTTATGATAAACTAAACATTGATTAAAAAGTAGTCTAATTTTTTCCTCTTTCCGGACAAACCCGTGGTGATTGGCCATTGTCTCGTACTGTAAATTTAGGGTCAAAATTTCTTGATGTCTAAATTAGCCATAATGCATCCAATAAAACATTTGATACTAAAAAATAATTTCAAAAAAAGGTCATCCTGACCAGAATTTTCAAAATCTATTTTCCGGAATGAAATAAAAAATGATTGTTTCCTGGAGGTTAAAAATTTTTTATTTGGGCCTTTTTAAAGTCAGTCTGGAATGATGGCCTAATTGAAATAAATCGGAGAGCAAGTCATTTTGACCTTTTTTGACACCAAGTGACAAGGTTTGATGATCTCAGGGTTAATAATGTCCAATCTAGGCAACTAAAACAGTCTGAAATTTAATAGCTGCAAAAAATAAAAAGATTATAGCCACAGTCAGTGATCTATTTTAGGGATGATATTCCAACATCCACTAACAGACAAGATGTATCATGACAAGGTTGGTGATTCTAATTAAGCCCCTTTGTATCCAATAATTAAAATAAAATGTTTTGAGATGGCCATTTAGAGAAAAAAGTAGGTCATTGTTACCTTCTTTTTGTCGAGGCACTTATTATATGCCACTATGATGCATCATGCAGATGACAAGATTTGATGATCCTAGAGTCATGGTGGACATCATACAGGTAACAACTTTAAACCAAATGAGTTTTTATTATGTCAATCTAAAAGTGACCTCGATGTAGAACTCTGACTTTGGTTGATTCCTTGAACAATAATATATACTTATTATATATCATTTATCAGTTGGCAAGTCGTTCTTGAAAAGAAAAAAAAATTTCAAACTGACAATAAAAATATCGATATTAAACAATGTTACAATACACTGGCGTCGGAAGCAAATTGAAAGTGGGGGGGGGGGGGGGGGGGGGGGGGAGGGGGGGGGGCTAAGTGTAAGCCCCCCAGCCCCCCCCCCCTCGGTTCCGACGCCTATTCCTATGTTCTGAGTATAGTACGTCATTTGCTGTAGTTTTTGATATATATTTAAAAAAATGTTGTTCCTCCCCCTTCTGTTCATCACATTTTTGTTGGGTGAAATACTTGCAAAATTAAGAAAAATCACCAAAAGGCTAAAATAACACTGTTCTCGGCAAGGCAGTCACAGTGGCGGATCCAGGAATTTCGTAACAAGGGGGGGGGGGGG
>PRKT01000073.1:773677-787130 GCA_003671525.1 Saccostrea glomerata
GGGGGGGGGGGGGGGGGGGGGGGCACGAATACACGAACACACATATGATTTATCATTAAATAAATGTAAGCAGAGTAGTAATTGCGCATTTTTGGATAAATAAAACTGAAGTGTTCCTTTGAAAACCGGGGAGCTTTAAGTCCTCAGCCATCCGAATGCAGGATACACTAATCAGTATTACCCCAATCCCCGCCCCTAAAAGTAAACAAAACAATCAAACACTTGATATTAGTAATCAAAGGTTCTTTTCATAAGAAACAAGGTGTGTTTGTGAAACACTGATGCCCCCGTATGGCAACATAGCAAAGGTTAAGCTTTCTCAAATGCAGATCAAATATGTTGGTACCTTAAGTAAGGCCTTTCCAGTAGAAATACAAATGTGAAATATAAAACCATAGCACCACCTGTTCAAGGGTTATGACCAAGGTTAACATTTTTAAAGGTAGGGAAATCTCTGGGGTCAAGGTCAAAGGGTCAAGGTTGTTGGTTTCTAACGAAAGGCCTTGTCTCAAAGATTATATATGGGAAGTATGAAAGCGCTGTCCTTACCGTTCAAAAGATATGGCCAAGGTTAAAGTTTGTTAAAAGAAGGTCAAACTCCAAGGTCAAGGTCAATGGGTAGAGTTTCTTGATATCCAATGAAAGGTCTTGTCACAAGGATTACATATGTGAAATATAAAAGCTCTACTGTTCAAAAGTTATGGACAAAATTAAAGTTTGTAAAAAGTAGGTCAAACTCCAAGATCAAAGGGTCAAAGTTGTTGATATCTAATAAAAGGTCTTCTCACAAGGATTACATATTTGAAGTATGAAATCCCTAGCCCTTACCGTTTAAAAGTAATGACCAAGATTAAAGTTTTTTTCGTAAGTACGGAAATCTCCAAGGTCAAGGTCAAAATTCAAAATTCTTGGTTTCAAATAAAAGTCTTGCCAAAAAGAATTGATGTTTGAAATATGAAAGTCCTAGTATCTACCGTTTAAAAATTAGGACTAAAGTAAGAATTTTTGTGTAATAGTGGGTCAAACTTTAATGTCAAGATCAAAGGGTCAAGGTTCTTGGTATCAAATGAAAGGTCTTGTCACAAGAATTAAATATGTGAAGAATGAAAGTCCTAGTCCTAACCCATCAAAAATTATGGTCAAGGTTGTATTTTTAAAAAGGTGAAACTCCAAGGTCAAGGTCAAAAGGTCAAGGTTTTTAGTATCCAATAAAGCGTCTTTTCACATGAATTACATATGAGAAGTACGAAAGCCCTAGTACTTTCTGTTTAAAAGTTATATCCAAGGTTAAAGTTTTTTCATAAGTACTAAATTCTCAAAGGTCAAGGTAAAAAGGCCAAGGTTGTTGGTATCCAATGAAATGTCTTTCTACAAAAAATGAATATGAGAAGTATTAATGACCTGGTGTTTACTGTTCAAAAGATCTGGCAAAAGTAAAAGTTCAAAATTTTTGTGTAAAAGTGGGTCAAACTCCTAGGTCAAGGTCAAAAGGTCAAATTTGGTGGTATCAAAAGACAGGTCTTGTCACAAGAAATACACATGTGAGATATGAATATCATAGCTCTACTAAATCAAAAGTTATGGGCAAGGTTAAAGTTTTTTGCGGACAAACAGAGAGAGACAGACAGACGGACGGACACGACAAAAACTATATACCCCCGAAACTTCGTTTTCGGGGGCAGAAAAAAAATGCAGATATTGTGTAAGCATACAAGATATATCGCCAAAACCAATAAATTTTGATTGCATAACAAAGACATGCCAAAACCACCTTCTTGTAAATCAGTTTCCTTTTGAAGATCATGCAGTTACGAAAGAATGTACTTGTTTGTTAATAAATATATTTAATAATAACTTATATTTTGTTTTCGTTTTCCGTTCAAATACGTATTCCGTTCCGCATTTAGCAACATCCATTATCACGTCATAATGCTGTGTCATTGGAGCTACGGCGCAATGAAAGCTTCACATCAGTTTTTGTTGTGGTAGCCTAGTTGCGAACAGCGCAAAGTATTCCAGTTGTTGCCTTTTATACAATGCAAGAGACAATTTACTTGTTTGGTATTAAATATTTTTAAGAATAACTTTTATATTTTCTTTTCGTTTTCCGTTCAAATCCGTATTCCATTCTGCATTTTAAAACCCACTATCACGTCATAATACTGTGTCACTGCAGCTACGTCACAAAGAAGGCTTCACATCAGTTTTTGTTGTGGTAGCCTAGTTGCGAACAGCGAGCTAAATATTCCAGTTGTTGCCTTTTATACAATGCAAGAGACAAAGGAATGTCGAGGGATTAGGACAAATTCCATCCGCCATTTTCCAAATCTTCCCCTAGAATCTGTACGAATAACAGAATCGGACAGTTTTGTTCCAAACACTATTAAAAGGAAGATGGCCGAAAAATGTGGTGGAGGGCCTGGTATTCAAATGCGGCATACATCTTCTTGTGTTTACCAAGCTGGTACCAGTAGAGATGAAGTTCAAAGTCCCTTCCAGCCTGTTGAGAAGCCGAGTTCCCATTCCGAGTCTCCCACAGGCATTCACAAACCGCCACCTATTCAGGCTGTTGCGTTCTCCGAATGGAGCCGACATTACGGATTTCCAGGGAATACCATGCATGTCCCTGATGAAGAAATTGAGGGCTTTATTCGCCCAAGTTCAGTAAAAAGAGTAGTCAGAAGCCAGAAAAGAGAGACAACAAAAATTCCCGAAGTTTCTTATTCTACAAATTGCATTTATGAGGGAGATTCCAATGCGATGTGGAGAAAGATCTTTCCAAACATATCAGACACCGCCATGGATCGTGTCCTCAGCCCATCATCAGTAAAATCTTCCGTTTGCTCGTCCAGCGATCATACAATAGTCGGACGACAGTCTACAGCAACAGACGATACAATAACAGAGGAAAGGTTGGCTGCATTGAATGGTAATGGAGGTCAGACATCTTCCGGTTCTCTACGTGCTCCTCAATATACTAGAGACAGCCAAGCATCTTCTTCCGGTTCTGTCTGTACAGCTCAACTTGTCAGTAGGAGCCCAACTTCTGAAGAGGACAACTATCACATGGCACCCCAAAATAACTACTATCAAATCCCTTACCAGAACACAAGTAAGCATTCATGATAATGCTTGAACTGTTACTCTAGTCTAGATAATGCATTTATTTTTCTCTCTTTGTTATTCATTCTTTTTTTAATCAAATTTTTAACCCAGCTATGACAACCCAATTATGGATTTATGGAATTACTGTTTTGTGTTTCCCCTGTCCGTCTGTCTGTTCGCCTGTTTGTCCACGAAAAATTTTATTGGTTGCATATCTTATTTTGGGTACATCCATATTTGATCTCGAGTTTGACCCACTTTTTCAAAACTTGAAAAACTTTAACATTGCCAATAACTTTTGAGCAGTCGGAGCTATGGCTTTATACTTCACATGTGCAGGTGCGGATCCAGAAATTTTTCAAAGGGGGGGTTGAAGTATTTTTCAAAAGGGGGGGTTGAAGGCGAAAACAGTTAAAACGTACGTTGTACACATACATATAGTTAAATAACTCAATAGAATATCGATACAGGGTGGAGTATGGTTTTTGAAAGTGGGACGTTGATCAGTCTGGGAAAAAGTACTTGTATTCATTACCAGAAAGTTTTTGAAAAAGAAAGGAAAATAGATCTCCGAACCTGAAAATCCTATTTTGTAAAGGGATGGGGTTTTATTTTGTTTTTACAACCGAATTTCTTTATATATTACAACATAAGCCTTTCACCTTACATTTTCTATAGTAAAAACACAACAACAAAATTGGAACTTTCTTATTTTTCTTTCTCTTTTGCAAATCCAAAGGGGGGGGGGGGTTGCAACCCTCGTAACCCCCCTCTAGATCCGCCACTGCATGTGCGTATGATTTATTTTGACCTTTCCTTGGGTATAAATATATTTGTCCATTTGACCTTGCCCTTGGAGTTTGACATACTCTTTAAAAAATTTAACCTAACTTTAAACTCTAGAACATTTATTAGAAGGATGTTCATATTTCATGTGCATTCTTGTGGCATGACCTTCCTTTGGATACCAACAATTTGGTACTTCGGACCTTGACATTTTATTTGACTCTCTTTTGAAGATAAATTCATATTTGGCCATAACTTTTGTAGGAATGAAACTTATGCTTTCAAAGTCCATAGGCATATTCATAGAGATAAGTCTTTGCCTATAAGACTGACTTACAAAGACGTTTGACTAAGCATACAATTTGAAAAACTTCAACCTTTGATGTTTATAAGCCAACGTTCAGGGGCATCGTTGTTTCACAAACACAATGTTTTTTGTTTTTGTTTTTTTAAATCAGGGCAGATAAGTAAAAAATTCCTGGTGGAATATCTTGCTAAACAATCGCTGAACCAGCCTAATAAATTTTTGAGAGGAGCTTATCCTAAAATGTTACATTTTTAACGATATTTAAACCTAGCGGACTCTTCTCATCAAATTTTCATTTAAAATCGTCACTTTAAAGCAGACAAAATATTCTTAACTTTCTTTATGTGACAATCTACTATTTGGAGTTCAATTCTTGGCAACATATACTGTGTACTTCCGGTTGTTCGAATCATTCGATTGTCACTACTGTAAACAATGCCATGTGTCCAAGAAATCTTGCGAGATTTAGAGCTTTCTAGACTCTCCCGCAAAAGAGCGGTAGTCAGTTAGATAACTGCGAGGTACTCGCGCAATATTACGTTTTCACTATTCTCATTTAACCTTTGACTTTCGGTAAGGCGTGGCATTCTCGACGTAACATTGTTACCTTCTAAAATTTACACAGCTTTTCCTTCACTGTTGAAAGATATATGAGATAGAAATTCGGTCGAATTCAATGAGTGTAGCAAATAGCCAATGAGGTGGGACTTAGCTGTCTTATCGTTGTCAACAACAATTTAAAGTTCCTGTCAGATGTTATAGATTTCTTAACCAATTAGAATCTATTCGCCATTTGACAGACACTAATTACGTAGCGCCGAGAATGCCACGCCTAACTGAGAGTCCTGGGTTAATTGAGAATTGTACTATATGTTGACGTTTTTATTCTCATAAAAGTTTTATATTGCTCCTTTTTTAGGCAAGACTAGTGTTATTCCTGGTGGATTGTGTAACTCTGGTCGACAAATTCTTGGTATGAGTCGGCAGTCGATGGACCCATATTAAGCACCTCTTCCCTTAAATAATCTCCAATCAGTGATGGGCGTACTTCCGGTACATTATCCACCCATTCCCAGTCTTTACTGCATTCAGTTACTAATCATATCAGGATGAGAAAAAATTCACTGCCACCATTTCAAAGCAAAACAAATTGCTATTTAGAAAAAAATCCAGAGTGAACAAGACGACCAGATGAAACACTCTGCCGAGATTGGCTCATATTACCAAAAATGTTGTGAACATACCAAGGTTTGTGACGTTCGGTTTTATGTAGATGACGAAGTCCTCTACGCTCATCGAGGTGTGTTATGTTTAGTAAATCCCTACTTTGAATCCGTATTCATTGAAAACAATCAAATGAACTGGAAACCAGTGGTAGATGTCGACTCCGAGGAGTATCAACACAGTCTTTAAAAGCTTTCTTAAATTATGACTACATCGGAATAGTTGAAGCAACATCTTCGACTATTTTGGATTTGGTTAAAATCTCGAGACAATTTAAAGTTCCAGTTTTAAGGGGAAAATGTCTCTCTAAGTTAGGAACCCTCCCGCAAGATGATCTAGTTACGTTGTTGGTAGCGGCGAGGAAGGACGAATGACTTTATTAACCCCATCCTCCGATGCATTTCAGAGAATTTTTTAGAAATTTCTCGGCGAAAATCTTTCCTAGAGTTGGATGTAGAGACTCTTTGTGTTGTTCTTTCACACGATGAGTTAGTCACTACATCTGAAATGGACGTTTTCTGAGCAGGCCTAGGTTGGATAAATGAATGTCCAAATGAACGTGTTCAATACCTAGAGACTATCATGAAATGCATTCGATTTTCTTTGATGCCTCAACAAACAGTTGGCGTTTTGTCAAGTCTCTGTCGGTTGCACGTGCTGGAGCATGCGCCACAGAGCTGAATGGAAACATATTTCGTAGCTGGAGGCTTTGGGTATTCCCAAAATGGAACTTCTACCATCTTTGATGGCGTATAATGTTAAAACTCATTCACTGACAAGTACGTACATGGGCATGCAGGGTTAACTTTACTATGTGTTTGTAAAACGTTAAGTACATCTACGAGCATTTTTACATTCATAGCTGTCTATGATTCAGCGACTTTTTGTTGCAGACGGATTACCAAAGATATGGCTGTTGTCATGCCACAATGACTTGTGTTGAAAATATTAGTCTGAGTGAAGGATTGGCATTTGATAAAATTTCGTCAGTAGCGTTAAGTGTACCCAATGTTGACTTGTACAATGCAAACAATGACACCTTGATGTTGGGTACTTACATGGATAAAGTGTGCCATAGTGCTGTGTCTGTTGCTTCAGGTTGGAATTTTCTTTTTACATTATATGTACTGAGTACTTATCTATCTGGATATTTTTTGACGTTATATGCGTTGACACATCAATAGTTTTATTAACTTGGAAAGCAGAAAGAAGCTCTTGTATTTTATGGTGGTTCTTTTTTTTTTGGATGGGTAATAAAATGTACTTGATTGGCGGGTTATCTATCAATGCAAGGGAAAATCTGCATCATGATTTTGAATGTTTGGACATACATAGGAATGCATGGCTGTCTACTTTCAAGCTGCCAATTGAAGTCCAATGGATGAAGGGCCTTGCACACTAGTAATTCTAGAATTTGGAGCCGTTAATTATATAGTTGAAATTCATATTTTAAAGATTAAAAATGTTTATAATCCAATTTAATGTTATTTAATGTTAATTTTGTTTTATTTATTACCTTTATAAGTATTTTTATTGATGATCATTGTCAAAGGTTAAAGCAAAATAATGATCGCAAGTAAAGCATTCTCAATGTTTACTTTTTTTTTTTGGTTGTATGAGGGTTGTTCCAAAAGGCCGTAGACAGGTTAAAAATCTAGTTTCTCTCCTTTTAAAATGAGTAAACGTGCGCATGGTTGTGTAAGAAACGTGAAATTCTACTAGATAGGGCTAGCATGTTAACTCTTTAGGTTAATCGGTAGAGCAGTGGACTGTCAAAAGAAAAATCTGAGCACTGGAATGGCATGAATATTAAACAGTGTTTAGGCTTTCATATTTCACAGATATATTATTGAGACTTATCATTTGGGGGTGGGGGAGGGGGTATAAGAACTTTTATCCTCTCTTCACATTGGAATTCGAGATGATTTGAAAAACGTTAACCTTCGCCAAAAGTTGCCATACGGGGATTTTCACAAACTCATCTTGTTTAATTTTTTTTTGTTTTTGTTGTATTTTGTTTGTTTTGTGCAAGGAAACAAAGTGCAAGTGTTGAATACATTTTTAATCAATATAAATAGTTTACACTGTAAATAACGTTATTTGGAGGTCAGTTGACTTCCTTGTGTTTCTGGTGCCAGTATTCGTGTGGTTTCTCTGCGTGTTGATCGTCGTCATCATACTCTTTCGTTCTACATAAAAGACTGAATCCCATGGCAACTCCCGCCAAAATCCCAAGAGCGCCACCTGTCGAAGACAGCGCTAGTGACCAACCTGGCACCCCGTCTTTAGTTGCCATGGCAAACCGTTCAGTGAGTCCTGCCTTCTTTTTCACAAATAATACAATACCAACAATGATGACAGCACCTGTCAAATATATTTTTGAATCATTGATACGCTAATTAATGCATATTTGGATAT
The DNA here is from genome assembly GCA_003671525.1 of Saccostrea glomerata. NCBI lineage: Eukaryota > Metazoa > Mollusca > Bivalvia > Ostreida > Ostreidae > Saccostrea > Saccostrea glomerata. The sequence continues at coordinate 781,518 of PRKT01000073.1, forward strand.
ATATATATGCGGCTTTGTGACAATATGTACATGTAACAATATGTGCCATTAAACAATACTAGTAAACATATAATGTATGACAAAAACTCGAATAAGGAAGCTTGGTCGATATGACTTTTTAAAATAAATACGTATCGCGATATTTGAGGTACGATACAATGCGTGCCACGATATTTTTATTGGTAATAAAAGCTCCTTTATGTAATGGAATGAACAAAAGAAATCTTCACAAATAAGAATCATTTTTTCATATTTATCTTATAACTATATGAAACCCCAAAAATGATAAGTAAACAGTAAATAAATAACATTATCGGATTTTTTAAAGCAATATTTCAATTTTTTTTTGTTTTGCATACATGTAGATATTGATATGCGTATCGTCCTCTTATAGGATCAATATCATCGATATCGATATATCGTCGAATCGCCATGAATAGCATCGTCGGAAACCTACAGCTGATTACGCTTCGTTCCTCTTTCCATCATAAAGAGAGGGATGAAGCATAATCTGCCGTGCATGATCATTGCAGTTATTGCAACTTAATATTGAATTTAAGCTTTCTTTATTTCATGAAGCCATCCGGCTCATTAGAATAACAATTACATATATACAGAGATATTAATTAATGTAAAAAAAAATATGAATGAAGCTTATTGTGTTATATTCCATTCAAAAATTTGTCACATTGATTCAGAAGGCATTCGATGGCAGAAGCTTTGATATAGATATGAGAGGTAGATATAATTTTTATGAGGACTTTATTATTATTTTATTTTAAAGTACATGTAATATATTTTGAAAAAAATAGCTACAATGTATCTTGAATCTGAAAAGAGTCCACAGACTGCGATTCCTACTAAGACACCACAAGAAAGACCTATTCTGCGTTTTCACTTACCCTCAAAAGAGGGTAAATAAACCATCCTATTTCGCCTTTATCGGTGGAATTTTTGCCTTTGTCCTAAAGGAAATGGGTTAACAAGGTGTGTGGAATACTTGTAGCTTCTTCAGATACTTAAAAAAATCATATTCAGTTTTTGATTAAGTATTTAAGGTAGGTTATTGAAATTCCTGAAATCATGATAAATAAAATTTTTAATCTGAGAGTAAAAAAAGCGAGAAATAAAGTTCTTTTATCAACAAATACTAGTAATACGGTTTTCATGGAATTCGCATATACTTTAATATTTATTTTTCAAATCATGTTTGCCGCACTATAGGCACTTCGCCTGCCTTGTTCACCCATCATCTTAAATCAGCTCAACCCTATACATCCTTAGAAGTTTTCAAGGAAACCCCTCTATTCTTAAACTGGAACTTTACTTGTGTACTTAGTAAAATTGGGTACGTTATGGATACATTTCTCAAAGCTGCTGACATCACTTCACTGTCAAAGATAAGACAAAAATCTTTTTCGCGCGTGGTTGAGATACCCCTTAATTAAACTACACCGGATCCGGAGGGAACAGAGTTATCCCCCATTTATGAAAAAAAAAAACAGTCAACGACAATAGTTTTAATATCTGTACCAAGTGAAAGAGTACGAAAGCCCATTGAGCTCATTTTCGTAGGTTAAAAAAAATTATTTTTTCGCGTTATAACGCATAACTTTCGCGAATAAACGCGTAACTTTCGCGTTATAACGCGAATCTTTCGCAAATAAAAGCGTAACTTTCGCGAATAAACGCATAACTTTCGCGAAACTTTTGCTGTTTAACCAAGACATTTGCAAAAGTCTTAACTTTCTTTTGATTTTGATCTAGTTTATTCATTACAAAGAAAAGCAAAAGGCCATTTTGATCTTGGACCATCACAAGATACAATTTTAAATTTTCTTGCTTTTGAATCCAACCCTTTCAGACGTTTTTTTTTTTACACTCTCAAGAGAATTTGAAATAAAATTGTTAAGATTAAGATCTCAGAAAATCAACAAAATAAGGTAATATTGTCAATTGTGTACCACCACGTGGGTGAAAATTGGATGTGAAATTTTCCTTTGTCTCCGTTAGATTCACTGTAGAAATACGACATCGTATTTTGAGGTTGCGCCACGTTGTCATTCCGTTGCTTACGGAAACATAGACAATTAATTTAAAGTGTAAAACTCTTTGTTTGCTGTAGCTCCTTAATAGTTTTGATTTATGGCGCTAGTCCACAAACTTTTCAATATCCTCTCAGATATATAAATATTTGAGAAAATTTAAGAAAAAGTAGACCCCTCCTCCTCGATCAATTTCTAATTAACAATATCCATTTATATTCATTACTTAAAAACATCATAAGACATGTTAAGCTCATGAAATGACACATTGTTCACTCACTTTTAAGCTATGTTTCTACAAGGTATAATTTTTAATTAAAAATGATGGATTGCTTAATTTATTAGTGGTACAATTGAAGCGAATGTTACTGATAAAAAATGCTTGAGAAAGTGTCAAGTGGAGACTTTCCATCAATAAAATAATCAGTGTTACAGTAAAGAATTTCTTGAATTTCACAACTGAAAAACGTGTACAAGAGAGTAAAATTCATTTTATTAATTGGTAGAGTTTTGAAATAAAAAAAAATTGATGACTAATCTATCCTATTCTCGAACCATTCTCGCATCATTTCTCCAAGACATCTTCTGAAGAAATGATAATTTATTATTAAATCATGAAAGATCATGTTCTTATCTGTCAGTGAAGATCAAGGTTCCTGAAAAACATTACTATATGCATATAAATTCGCGTAATAACGCGAATGTTTCGCGAAAGTAACGCGTTATAACGCGAAAAATTTATTTTTTTACCTACGAAAATGAGCTCAATGGGCTTTCGTAAAAGAGTGCAACTATAAAGAGCAAAAAGTCTTACCTGCTCCGCTTAAGATGACAACGTATAATTTTTTGATGATGTCGACATTTAGATCTCGTACTGCTCTGTATATCAGTAAAATGGCCACCGGAAGTGAGAGAGCGTACAATGCCGCTGACACTGCCTGTATTGCGGCTACCCCGAGTAACCAGGCTACAAGATAAGTCCACTTAATTCCTCAATTTATTGTTGTTGTTTTTTCCAGAGCTAAGTGAAATTGAGATCTTTTTGTGCATATATCATATTTTTCAAGCATAGAATTAGTAAAATTATATATTTGAGAGGTATTCGTTGGACGCGAGTGTGGTCAGAGCTTGTTTTACTGTAATACAATCATGTACCACATACTTATTTAAAACTAAGAAATTTTTTGTCTATTTCACGTATATTTCAATAAATCATGTGTTTTGATTATCAAAATACCATTTTCCAAATCAATTTTCTTTTATAAGAGATAGATGTTTTTGAATATAACGGTACATGTATACCAAGTTCTCCAGAAAGATTTCGAGACGACACGGAGCAGACGCCATTTCTACATGTGCGGGTCCACCACAGCCCAAAAGACGTGCTTTCAACAGTTCCATTTGGAAACTCGTCCGTTAATTTCCACCATTCTGTCGTGGATATTCCGGTTATATGGAGTCCAAAACTCACAAAAGCCAGGAAAGAAAAAACGACTTCTGCTGGACTCAACATTGCCTCAAATTTTGCGTCGACTGTTTTTGGATGCAGTGTCTACATTGAACACTCTGGAAATGTTAACGAAATTCCACCTTATCTGATTGAGAAATTTACGATGCTTCGCGGGAATATACGGTCTTTATATTTGACGTCACGTGACAAAACGAAGGCCACGTCCATGCAGTTCCTGCAATTTATTGCGTCCATTTCGTAGGTGTTATTTACGAGCTCTTGACTTATATGAATAAGATAAGGTCATTGGTACATTAAACACTATCAAAGTAAATATTTACCATTTTTGCAGGACACTGAATACAATATGTAAGAAGCGTATTGTTTTAGCGAATATGGGATTAAAGAAACGGCATGATGACACATATGGTAAATAGATGTTTTTTTCAAAAGTGTTGGTTAGTATTCTGGTCTTTTCAATAAATATATCCCCAGTCATGTATAATGTGTCTAATTAACAATTATTATCAGTATAAACCGTTTATTTTTATGTCAGGTTTATCGATTTGAGTTCTAGATTAGGGGGGGGGGGTAGTCGTCTTAAATTTCAAGTACATTTATGCAGGAAAAAACACAGCAAATAGTAAGCGGACCATAACTTGATGCAGCAAAAGGAATTCTCGTTTCATAAATCAGTAACCTTTCCAAAAATAGTAACATTAAGTGGAGAGGTGGGACAAAATTAAACTTAGAACAAATATTTTACTTTTGTTCCATATCAACCGAGCGTCACCAGATTTCAAAATTCAAAGTATAAGTAGTTGTAAATCGTCGAAAAGAGCGCACGCTTATCATTGTGATTTCTGGGAGGGATTTACTTTAGTACCGACAGATCACAGACATTTACGACTGAAAAAGTACAACTTAAACTGAATTTATGGGTACTTGAATTACAGAATGAATGGTTTATCAACAAAATATGGACCACTTGTAACTCTTTGATGTACTATAAGAATTTAAAATATATAACGTCATTGTCTCGTAGAAACACTTATATATAGTATTTTATTCATACCCCCACTTTCTATATAAAGTTCAATATACATTGTTGTCACCCAGGTCTGTCCGACAGTCTTTATCCCGGTGTAATCTTCCTCAAACTCCTTCTGTATTTTAAGCTAAAATTCGTCTTTTTTTTAATATACTTAGTTGTGCAATAAGGTTTTGAAACTTTTTTTTCATCCTCTGGGACTTTTTATAGGGGGGTGCTGGAATATTATTTGACTGCTTCCTGATTACACCTGGGCAATTTGAACTCGGACGCCTATAGTTATCTGGCGTTTTCCATGTTTTCCCCCACCAAATCGTAGCAAAGCCTCGAAAATGTGAGATATCTCGGACTAGGGCGCCACTTGTAGGTCAAACTTTTTGTTAAAAAAAAACTGCTCCTAGAACCCCTTAGTCTGATCCCCTTCCCACAATTCCGTTGGCGCACTCTCTACATTGTGCTCAATGTAGAGAGTGCGCGAACGGAATTGTGGGAAGGGGACCAGACTAAGAACCCCTCTGAGCTTTTGGTGGCAGTCTGATTTCGCTATAAGATATATTTGGTGGTGTTCAAGAATGTAGAATGTACGTACCAAAAAATAGTCATTTTTACTTGAAAGGGGGATTATATAGGGATCAAACATGACGATTCTGTATAATACCATGTTTATCTAGACATCCACATTTTTAGCAAATTAAAGCTATAATAGATCACATGTTTGAACTGGTGTCTCATGGATACAGAATATCATAGGAAGTTTAAAATTTCTTAATAGCAATAGCACTCCACCTTTTAAAACCATAAATAAACAGTGCTGCTTAGAAAACTAGAAAACCTGAACACATTTATTATAGATTTTCTTTTTTTTTTTATTCATTCACATGACATGTCGACATAAAACGTATATACATGTATAAATCAGGCACGTAGCATCGTTTTGAAAGTGGGGGGGCCAACCTGAGAAAAATTTTTTTACTCGACTAAAAAAAGTTGACAAGCAAAAAAAAACAAAAACAAAAACAAAATTGAAAATTACCCAAACTCGAAAATCCTATTTCGTAGGGGGGGGG
>PRKT01000073.1:787402-799807 GCA_003671525.1 Saccostrea glomerata
GGGGGGGGGGGGGCCAGGCCCCCCCCTGGCCCCCCCGGATACTACGTGCCTGTAAATAAACTAGTCCTTATTTCAGAATTCGTTTACTCTGAAATATCCCCATTCAATACATGAAAACCGTCAGGTACATATACTGAATTTCAAAAAAAAAAAAAAGATGACATAATGAAAGGATATTACTAAATAATATTATATTAGTATTATACATGATCACTGCCTCCTCCATGACTAAACATAGGTGTTAGCTTTAGCCTGCATGCTGGTGGACCGCTCCAGGAAGGGGTCCTTTGGTGGAGGGGGTATATAGTCCATGTTTATTTTCAGTCCAACAGCCACAATTTTTGTCAAAACAAAAGTGAAGGACAAAAACATGATAGGGAGAGTGTGGGGACGAAGTATCAGGTCCGGTTTACTGTAGATAAAAATGGCAGAGTAGCCGACTGTCAAGTTCCTGACGCGGTCCATTGTAACACATGAGGCAACGAAAAATAAAAGACCTGCAAAACGAGGAAAGCTTTTTTAAGTTAATGTAAATGTATTTTTATGGGAAACGTACTTTTGAAAGAATGTAAAATAATACTGAAACAAATGATATATATTATTACCAAGGTGAACAATAAGTGGAAATAGTAAAGAATAACATAGCATATACATATGTACATTGTAGGTTTCATATGCAACCAAATCAGTTACTAGTATCATAACCGACCATGGAAAATTCTTAAGTGTCATTCGGGTATATCGGTTACAAGGGGAAGCTTATTCTTGCAAACTTTTTTGTTGAGCTTAATTGATTTCACCAAGTTCTCTCCTTAATAAATAATCAGTGCGAATGCAAAGCCTTCCTTCTGTCGATGGAAACTGGATAACGTATATTTTGATTACGATAAGAATACATTAACTGTCAATATGTTTTGGGGTAAGCACCCTCCCCACACAATGTGACATCAATATACGAAAGGTGAAATGCCCCAAACTACCATCTCAAGGACGTTGCATTGTTTTTGGAGTGTGGAGGAGGGGGCAACCAAGAAAAAATGTCAACTTAACTGACACAAATTTGACCCTCCAAAATCTTCTCTGAAGTCGAAAATCCTGTTTCATGTGTGTATGTGAGGGTGTGTTTGTCAATGTGTGTATGTGGAGGGGGTCCAACTGTCCTTCAGAACCTATTTTTGATTCATTACGAAATTCTAAAGATTTAATTAGAATGCTACAACAAAGAGTGAAGGGGACAACTTTGAAAAAGGGGGACAACCCCCACAACTACTAGTATGTGCCTTCATTCCCTTTTATCACGAAAGTTTTTTTTTCTTTAGTTGCTTTTCAAAAGGTTATTGGAAAATTGCTTAGTCTCTTACCAGCAATGAACATGACGACCACTGCGAATTTCTTTGCTGTAGGACTTTTCTTCAGGAGATAGATTATCTGTATCACTAGGCCCACAAAGAGGAGGGTCGTCGAAAAGGAATAGATAATCCGGATAAACTTCACCCAACCTTTATAGAAAAACAAACAAGCATGTGATCGCTTAAAATTGACGAGCAAAAATTAAAGCAAATTGTGAGTTGTGAAGAAATGGTGTACCAGAAACGTTTCAAGTTCAAATCAATAAATATTTTTATTTTAGTCATAATTTTGCATGTTTTGTTTATTACGCGTAATGAGTCTAATGACCTACCGTTGTTATCGGCGCCATCTAAGAAGCAAGCGTATGTTGATACATTGGCCACTCCAATAGAAGTTTGACCGCATGTGACGTTAGCCCAGAGCCCAAGGTTGTTAGTTGTTGAATCTGTCTCCCACCAACAATCCAATAAAAGACCCAGTAAGGCAAAAACAATGGCCAAAACAGTAACAATAACCAAGATTTTATCCTTGAAGTAAGTATTCATTCGTTTAGATGGCATTTTTAATTTTTTTGAATTTTCACTAATATTCCTTTATCTGAATGAAAAAAGGCCACGGACAGCTTGTAGAACAAGAACACAAATCAGGAAGGAAATAGTTTCGTCATCGACTATAAGTACATACACTACAGCTTAGTAACTCCGTGTTCATAATAATACTGTGCAGAAAAGGAAGAGAGCAATTGAGGCTTTGTCGACATCCGACAGAGTGAGAAACATTCCGAGTATAATCCAGAAAACATACAACAGATACCTCATGCTGACCCCCCTTTTATTGACCATGTGCATGTCCATGTGGCTAAAATATTCAAGCATTTATTCTTCCCAGTGATGAATGAAGCTCCAATTAATTATGAAAACACCATGCACGTTTATGAAACCCCTTTATTTTTCAGAGGAAATGCAAGCAGTATAAAAAATAAGTCTTATGCTTCCTTATCTGCAGTTTGCATAATTTATGCTATCACCGGGGACTTTAATACTAGTATACTAATAATACTAGTAAAACTTAGTATACTAATAGTACTAGTAAAATGTCCCTGCTATCATAGCCAAATGTGCCAAAAGAGACATGCCTGCATGATGGGTCTCCGGCCTCCTTTTCTCTTTTTAAAAAGTGACGATGGTGAACAGTTAGTTCTTCGATTCAAACCTGAACATGCATATGGAAAAAAACCTCTACTATTCTCTCTATCTTGGAGAATAAGATTTAAGAGGTAATGTAATTGTCCTGCCCTTTACTGTTGTAATTTTTTTTAAAAGATGGTACCCCCCGCCCCAACTTTTTCTTTCTGTAAGCGGTGTCAAGTTTACGATAACCCATTGAGGTCTTATGCTTTTTAAAAAAAGTTATTAATTTTGGCCTTAAAAATAAAACTTTTTTTTTTTAAATTACTTCCCGTTATCACGCCTTTTCAGGCTTAATAATAAGTACGCCTTTTTTGCGTCATTTCCTCTATTGGCGTGATACATCACCCTTTCAGTAAATGCGGTTTTTCACGTTTAAATAATAATGTTTTTTTTTAAAAAAAAGATGTTGTTACGCCTTTTTTCATCCATTGATTGATTTCATAAACTCAGTGTGAGAAATTATTTTTCAATTTATTCCACCTCTTTGTAATCAGGTTTTTGACTATACATTATTATGCCTTTTTACGAAAGCCTATTAGGATCAATCTAGAGAGAAAAAAAAAGGCGTAAAAACGCGAATAAAGGCATAATAAAGCCTTTTGAAAAATCGTTATTATGCCTTTTCATTCCAAAAGGCGTTAATACGCCTTCCAGAAGGCGTTATAACGCCTTTCCAAAAGGCGTTATTACGCCTTTCTAAAAGGCGTTATCACGCCTTTCCGAAAGGCGTTATAACGCCTTTCTGAAAGGCGTTATTACGCCTTTCTGAAAGGCGTTATAACGCCTTTTCAAAAGGGTTATAACTCTTTATGAATAACCATTATTTTGCATTTAACAGGCCCGTGCTTTTAACCCCCCCCCCCCCCCCAACACCACCACCACCCCCACTCTACTGGCATAGCTCGGGACATTTTTCCACACTAAAACAAAATGGAACCAAGCACACAATAGTTAAATATCTAAACTGTAGCACTGAAGACTTTTCCCCAAAAGTGTGTATGTGAAGAGATGGGGGGTTGGGGGGTGGTTACCCCATTCGCACTCGTACTACTGGCCTACTTGAAAAGGAAAATGGAAAGGCGTTATTTTATGTTGATAAATATATGAAAGATTTAATTAAAACCATCTTTATCTATGCAATTCTATATATTCCTGCACATCTCACTGACAACTTTTTGCATTCGTATTAAGAGAAGGCAACACTCTACTTGTGAAGATACGATATAGGCAGATGTATCTTGGAGCTTTCCTTGCCAATTATTAAAATTCAGGTCATTTGATATAAGAAGGACTTAGTTGGTTCAACATTGAAAATATATGATGCATTAAAAAAATCTTTTTTCCTGGAAATCTAATTGTTATCTGTTTAAATTATTTTTTGAGAAATTAGTCCTACATCAAGTTGCGAAATTCATGTCCAAAAAGGTAAAATTTCTGCAACCCCCCCCCCCCCCCCCAAACCCACTCCTCAGTTGGGCTTAATATGTTTAGTCATGTATTCAAAATAAATACGTAATAACCCTTTTGGAAAGGCGTAATTACACCTTTTAGAAAGGTATAATAACGCCTTATAGAAAGACGTAATAACGCCTTTTGGAAAGGCGTAATAACGCCTTTTAGAATGGAAAGGCGTAATAACGCCTTTTAGGAAGGCGTTATAACGCCTTTTAGAATGGAAAGGCGTAATAATGCCCTTTGGAATGGAAAGGCGTAATAACGCCTTTTAATTTTTTTTATTTCTAGATTGATCCTAATAGGTTTTCGTACCTTTTCACTTTCTGACTATTTTTTTTATATAAATGATTCAAATATTCAGTCTTTGCAGTGACGTAGCATCGTTCGTTTTTGTACGAAAGCCCATTGAGCTCATTTTCGTATTTTTTTAAAATTAAAATTTTTGCGTTATAGTTACGCGAATAAACGCGAAAGTTACGCAAGTAAACGTGTACCTTTCATGTTATAACACGTAACTTTCGCGTTATAACGCGTAACTTTTGCAAATAAACGCGAAACTTTCGCGTTATATCGCGAAGTTGTATGCAAGTACATGTATATAGTAATGTTCCTTACCTTTGATCTTGAATGACAGATATGAAACATGAAGGCAGACGGGAACTTGAATTTATGAATGACTTTTTTCTCAGAAGATGTAAAGGAGAAGTGACGCGAGAATAGGATAGATTAGTCTTCAGATTTTTGCATTTTATTTAAAATTCCTACTAATTAATTTATGAATATGAATGAATATATGAATGAATATTCCTTTTAAGATTTTCTTGTTTTCAAATGCTGAACTCAAGAAAATCTTAAAACTGATTTTTTGAGAGTTTGTACACTTTGAATTCACTGTCAATGTTTCATAAGCAAGGGTATGACCACGTGATGCAACCTTAAAATACGATGTTGTTTTTCTACAGTGAGTCTTTTTGTAGAAAATGAACATTTTTCATCCAATTTTCACATCTCGTCACCCATGTACTGGGACACATGCAATTGACAACTTTACTTCATTTTGTCAATTTCAATGAATTTTCTTAATTTTATTTCAAATTCTATAGAGAGTAAAAAAATGACATCGAAAAGGGGTGATCTTTCCCCCTAAATTCAAAACTATTAGTTTCACTTTTGGAAAACTCGCATAGACTTTGAAATGTTTGAACTGCATTGAGAAAAACAAAATGTGACGGGAAAATACTTAGAAAGAGGAAATTGTAACGAATAAATAAAAAAAAAAAGGTTAAATGTCAACTTCGACAATCCTATTTTTCAGAGGTGGTGGTGGGGTTGTTCTAATTCTTTTTCATAACCAAATTTTTTTAATTTACTCAAACATACGGCTACTTTTCCCATTGTTTGGCTTACTACAACAAAAAAAGAGGGATCGGACTTTCAATGATCATATACTACAGTAAAATGTCTGGCCTGGAAAAATGGGGCACCCCCTCCTGATGCTACGTGCCTGCTTTGTAGTGGGGTAATGGGCCCTGCTTGAATGATTGAAAGAGAAGAGAGTTGTTAGAAAAGCTTTGACGAGTAGATCAACGAACGACTTGTCTGAGCTTATTCAATTCAATTCGAAATATATTTGCACGACTTGATTTCTATTTACAAAAATCGGACCAAGCCAAATGGCGAAACATGATGAATCAACAGTTGTTTGTGTAAAAAGTAAATGGGAGCAAGGAACGTAGACCCAATACGTGTAAGTATTCAAAAGTGATCATTGAATTATATTCTTCTGCATGAAAGTTATGCCGTCATTTTATTTAGTTGAACTGTCGACGTGTGAAGTACTACGTGTTGCATGTCGGTTTGGTTTTTGTTTACCGGGTTCTATTTATAAATCATATCGTATTTCACTGAATTGTGCCATAAGGAAGTTCTTTTTTACGATTCAAAAACAGCTCATAATATCACTATAAGTTTAGTGATAAGCATAGTTATGACATACTTGATGAGTAAGTGCTGTAAACTTTATAGACTTGTCAAATAGGCTACCAGTCAGTGTTGCTAATATTGCATCATTGTACAATATTTCTACTGCTTAGCTGTCGTGTGATTTTCATTGAAGCATTTAGTCAACATGGAGATGCGATTTCAGAATCAGATGATGAATGTATGGAGGAGACATCGCATTCGTCATGCTCAAGAAATTTTTCCTGTCCGCCCGGCAGAACCAGGAAAGCCCCGTTATGAAAGGGTTATTGTGGATGGTGACATTGTAAGGTACAGCAGGTTTAAACTTTTTTCTCTCTAAAATTTAAAAAGAAAAATAAAGTTTTCCATTTTTTTTTTATATAAAAGTGATTACAAATGTTTTGAATGGTAACAACTCAACTTTTTCTTATCCATTTTCAATTAATTATAAAAGTATAATTAATCACAGTGTGTTTTGTTGTAAGGTGTCGATGGGGATGAGAATGAAATTACAGATCTATGCCAAAAGAGAAAATAATTTTAATTTTTTCTCTATATGCTTTTCATTGAAAACAACATTATTACTTAAAAATGGCTCTATTAAAGGGTATTAATTAAAGAGATAACTGATGTTGGGAATGTGTACATTTTAAACAATGGAGTCTTGATTTGGTACAGATATCATTTCAATTGCTGAAAAAAGATTTTTTGGGAAATTAACTATTGGGGTGAAATGGTTCACTATGGTATCGATTCACCGCGGTATTTTTTCTAGGTTTGATACACAGTACAAAATCTCCTTTTTTTATTCATTTCTTTTTTCAATTGGGTTTGTCATAAGGCATAAACATGTTTCTCAGTATGATTAAGTACAAAGAAGTTAATTTTTGTGGACTGATAGTTTGTTAATAATTTTGAACATTCAATCAATTTGATTTCTGTCTTCTAGTCCACATAAATTATGAGACTATAGATTACCAGGGGTAATTAAAATAAAGCATAAAACAATTGTTGAATGTCTTTCCTTCTGTCAAAATGTATCAAAAATAAACATACCGAGACAAAATTATACCATACGTATCAAACTGTGAAGGATGTGTATTGTTTCACCCCTAATTCAGTAATTAACTGTGTTGATCACCTGTTGATGTCACCATTTTGTTTTAAAAGCAAAACCAGGTCAACCAACCAACATTATTCTGAAGTTGAAAAGAACATACAACACTTATATTTTGTTGTCCTCATATAGATAATCTTTAAATGGCTCATTGCTTAATGTCTCAATAAATTGTGAGACAGTGACCTTAAACATGTTAAACAGAACTATATATAAAAAAAAAAAAGATTTTCCAAAAGAAGAGATTTTTTTTTTTATTTGCATGCCTCAATCCATTTATCTGTCTCATTAACACAGTGTATACTTGTACACATGTACGATATGAGCAATTCAGGCTTCTAGTGCATTGAATTAGGTACACACAATTGTTATGAAAACAGTCCATAAAGTGTATTGAGATGGATGTTCACTGTTTGGTTTTCTTTTTACTTTCAGTTATCTAGCAAACCCCCACAATCAAGTGGGTATCTACATTGCTTCTGACCCTTTGACCCAGGATGATTATTACTTTGAAGTTGAAATCTTAGATAGTGGAAACTTAGCTACAATAGGTGAGGTGTTTGAATTACATGTATATTAAGATTATTAAATGATCATTAAGTAAATTGTGGCCAATAATATTAGCCAAAATCATCAGAATTCCTTGATTTTTTCATAGAAACACAAATTATTAAGTAAGTAGCCAAATATGTTTAGCAAAAGAGGCTAGAACGCTGAAAAAACTTAATTGTTGAAATTATTTTTTCCCTTTTGGCAGGTGTTGGTCTTGTCCCATTAAGATATCCCACAGACTCCCAGCCTGGGTGGAGGGCTTTCTCTGTGGGTTACCATGCTGATGATGGAAAGTAAGTATACTGTAGGGATAGGACTGGTTAACATAAACAGTGTGTCACAGAAGTAAAACTGGGCTTTTCTGATGGATTTGTTTACTTTTTATATCAAGATTGTTTACAAATTTCATTTTATAAAGGATCTGATATCAATTTATTGCTATAAAAATGAACAAGTGCTCTTGTGAATTCTATTTTCAGACTGTACAAAGCTAATGGATTTGGTAAACCATTTGGTCCTAAATCTCAGGCGGGGGATAGGATAGGGTGTGGAATCAAATTTCCTAAACCCAATGGTGATCAGGAAAATCCAGCTGTCCAGAATATGGCAAAGGTCTTCTTCACACACAACGGAAAAGAGGTATGTCATTTATTATTGTTAAGAGTAAAATTTATAGTTTAAGAGGCAGTTGAATATTCTAAAGGGAAACACATTTCCCTTTTTGGTCAGAATTTTAACAGTTTAGTTTAAACATTTTTCATCTTTCAGTTTGTTGAAATCACTTCCATTTTTTTAAGGTCTTTGATAAACAGGAAATGGTATCTTCAAAATTCTTCCACATGAATACTGTAAATACATGTGCAGTGTACATGATTCATGACTCAGTAAAAGATAAACATTTGTTTATGTAGGTTGGTATTGTCATGGCAATGTTACCCCCAGATGGTAACCTTTACCCAGCAGTGGGCATGCACTCTGAGGGTGAAGAGGTCAAGGTCATGCTGGATGCGGAGTGGCACTACGAGGATCTTGAGCTAATGGCCGTGGACGACGGAGAAGATGACTGGTCTCGTCTCCACGACGTCAAACTTAACGGCACGGTAAGACTCCAAACTTTATGGCACGGTAAGACTCTAAACTTTACCACACAGTAGAACGTCAAACTTAACGGCACAATAGGACGTCAAACTTAACGGCACGGTAAGACTCCAAACTTAACGGCACTGTAAGACTTCAAACTTAACGGCACTGTAAGACTTCAAACTCAACAGCACGGTTAAACTCCAAACTCAACAGCACGTTGAGACTCAAAACTTTACGACATGGTAAGTCTCCACACTTAATGGCAGGGTAAGACTCCAAACTCAACAGCACGGTAAGACAAACTCAATAGCATGGTAAGACTCCAAACTTAATAGCACGGTAAAACTCAACAGCACGGTCAAACTCCAAACTCAATGGCAGGGTAAGACTCTAAACTTAATGGCACTGTAAGACTTCAAACTCAACAGCACGGTAAGACTCCAAACTTAATAGCACGGTAAAACTCAACAGCACGGTCAAACTCCAAACTCAATGGCAGGGTAAGACTTCAAACTTAATAGCACGGTAAAACTCCAAACTCAACAGAACGTTAAGACTCCACATTTAATGGCACAGTAAGACTCAACAGCACGGTTAAACTCCAAACTCAATGGCAGGGTAAGACTTCAAACTCAACAGCACGGTAAGACACAGTCATTAAACCAGAGAATGCAGTCAGTGGATTGTTGTGGAAATGAAGAAACTGAAAATTATATGTACCTTCAAATAATTTATCAAAATAAAGGTATCTGTAATGTTTTCTTATAGTCAAAATTTTGAATTCATCAAAAAGAAAGTTAATCTTGTTCAACCAAACAGTTAGGTGAAAACAGATTGTAGATTGATGATTTGAAGAAATGATAGATAACTTTTTTTTGGATTTTACAGATGTTGGAGTATTCAGGGAGAGGAAAAAGCATCCATGATGTTGGACTAGCCCAGGCTAGGTATCCGTTAGATACCACCAATCATTACTACGAAATAGAAGTCGTGGATCCAGGAGAAAATTGTTATATCGCCATAGGAATCGCAAGAAGGGTAGGTGTTCGCTCACTGTCTGTAAAACAACTACAGTAAAACTCGTACCAACACATATCGTGAATATACGAGGGTTGTCCCATAAAATCGTGGACAAAGCGTTTTTCTCTAAAAGTAATGGGCTCACTAAGCTGAAATTTTCAGTAAATGTTTATTCATCATATTTAAGTGAATCATAATGTTTTTGATAATATGTATTCAAAAATAAAGATTTTATTCTGCTTTGAATGTGCACAAGGTAAGGTCCTACGGCGCACGGTAAAAATAGCAAGGTTATATTAGAGAAGACATAAGAATTAATTCGTAACAAAAGTTTTCAATACATAAGATTAGGATGAAAGTTATCCTAATTCCATTCCTTAATCAATTCTGTCGTCTTTTTAAAAATTTCAAGGCATTTGGTTAATTTTTGGCAGTTTCCCGAGCATTTGAAATGGGAAAGTAATAAACACAATACACGAAAAATGGCGACTTTTTATGACGTTACGGCGCACCGGAGAGCGGTTCAGATAGATTAGGATGTTGTAATGACGCCTTCAGAGACTTTAAATGAATACAGAAGAAAGAAAATATGAAAAATATCACTAGATCTTTAGTATATAAATGAAATGAAAGTTTTCTTAGTGAAGTCTTCGTGATCGAGTCCCCAGGTAGTACAAAACATATGGACAGACTGCCATTTGTTATAGCAATTGACACTGTCACTGTCGACCGTCGATGTGAGATTCTCTTTTAGTTGAATGATGGTGAGAATACTGTCTGTAACTTGCTAATAAATATTCAGAAGATCGCATGAGTGTGCCTTATTGGTTTCTTAACTGGTTATAGATACTCACATATGTAAATCAATAAAATTTCTAAATTTAAGTGGGGCTTATCCAACTTTAAGTTGAGCAAAGATGAAACTTGATGCTGTTTTAGACACTTTGACGTTATCATCCGTGCACCGTAGGGCGATACAGTACATAACATAAAATATCACAATTTGTTTACCTATGCATATATCTATTTGAAATTTGCTATGTATATTCATAATTTATGTACTAAAAAGTGGTGAAAATTTCAGAACGCAGTGATGATTATTTTTCAAACTAGACAACTTGTCCACGATCTTACGGGACAACCCTCGTACAGATATAGCGAAGTTATCTTGGATCCCCAATTTAACAAATTCCTTAACGACAACTCCGAGAACTCACCATATCCGTGTTCGTACTAAACGAGTTTTACTGTACAGATAAAACGGATTACAGATATAGCGAAGTAATTTCATAGGTCCCAGTGACTTCGTTATAACTGAGTTTTACTGTATTTCTTAATAAGTTGTGAAAAAAGAACATATAATAAGAGATGTATTTGTGAAATGATTTCTTTTAATTCAATCATTATACTAAATGAAAAAAAAACAACATTGGAAGTGTCAGTGTCTTTGTGATAACTTTTTATTAACACTGGAATCTTTTCTGTTTTGAAAAATAAAAGCAATGTTAACTGACAACATATATGTATAATCTTTTGATACCCTTTAGAATTATCCAAAGAATCGACATCCTGGATGGAATAAAGGCTCAGTGGCATATCATGCAGGTGAGTACTATTACTATTCAGAGTACATCCTGCACACCATGAATGCTTAACAACCACATGTATCATACAAATTCTAATGTAATAATGATCCAGTTGGGAAGTCCATTAATATTATATAAAATTGTCCTCACTTCCATTAAAGTGATTAGACATAAAATCTAATTCTTCTGTCACTTATACCTTGTAGGTTATAACTTTTGAATGAGAAAAGATACATGTAGGTCTTTCGTATTTTACATGTACATTACCTGTGACAAGACCTGTCCAAATTTACATTTTGCTCCATCATACAGTGGTAATTTGCATTCAAGTAAATTCTTTTGACGTACCTTGTAGATGATGGTAAAATCTTTGTTGGCTCTGGAGTGGGTGAGCCATTTGGTCCCAAATGTCATAAGGGTAAGGGAAATACTAATGTTAATGTCACAGAAGTAAAGAAGGAGGCATACAAATGTTAATGTTACAGAAAGAAGGGGGATACTAAAATTAATTTTATGAAAGATTGGACGAAAGTTGTTTTGTGAAATGCACAAAGCACAATGTTTATCTGATAATCAAATCTTGGTAAGTTTTAGATAAATTTTCAATTTATTTTGTTGTAATTTTTCTGTTTGCCATATTTGATTTCTGTGTGACATGACATTTCTGTCAAAAATGCTTGTTGGCTCAAAATTTCTTTTACAAGCATCAGACATGAAATTATCCATCCTTGTCTATTCCAGGTGATATCATGGGTTGTGGAATCCTGTTCCCTAACGATTATGACAGCGAGGCCGACAGTGACCAGTCGCCGGATGACCCGGATGTCAGTAACAGAGAGCTGGATGAGCTGGATCCATCCGACTCGGATGACTCCGATGAAGAAAACATGTGGTGGAGACCGGGCAATGATGACCAAGGAACCAAAGTGCAGGTAGGACTATCACATTAAAGCTTAGGAGGGGGAGGTTGAAGGAACCAAGGACTATCACATTAAAGCTGGGAGGGGGGAGGCAAGGAACCAAGGACTATCACATTAAAGCTGGGGTGGGGGCAATGATGACCAAGGAACCAAAGTACAGGTGTGACTAT
>PRKT01000073.1:818151-851833 GCA_003671525.1 Saccostrea glomerata
ACGTGCCTGTAAAATATTGTAGTAATACCCCCCCCCCCCTCCTTTCATAAAACTTCGAAAAATTTTCATAATTCTGTAGAAAATATGTATTTTGAGAGTAGGTTAATTGAAATAATACTCTCAAGTATTTCTGGTGAGTTTGAGGGATAGATACAACTAAACTATGGTCCCCTTATTTTGCTGCATTAAGTGGGTCGATTTTGAGATAAACAGGATATGCTGAATACCAAGCTGCAATACTAATTTTAGGGAATGTGTCAAATCTTTGGTCTCAAAATTGGGTTTTCAGCAATCAAAAATAGAAAAATCTGAGCTTCTTTAATGCCTTTTGCTGCTGAAAAGGGGTAGCTTTAAATGTCATCACTCCAAAATACTGTCCCACTCCAAAAGGTTAAATGTTCTATTTATAGCCCTTAAATTGTCAGAGTCAATTTAAATATTGAGTATAATTTTAACTACTTGAGTATTTCTCCTTTCAGTGCATTGTCCTTCATAATTTAATCCTCAAATTTTCTGTATAAAAAATGGGCAGACCCAGGCATAAGGTAACGTAAACCTAAGGAAAATGTCAATACGAATTTAAAACGGGAAAATTATTTCTAAGAACACTTTCATCCCCATCCCCTTTTAAACTTTCTGAGTTATTGAGATATGTGGAAGGTACTTTTTTCTTTTGGTCCATTTCGTCTTTCTTAAAATGTCATTTGATTTACTTGACATCCTGAGTTCATTTTTGAAGTTTAAAAAAGTGCATCATAACGCGAAACACTGGCGAACATGCGCAAAATTTTTGCAATATAACGTAAATAATTGCAAAAGTTTCGCGATATAATGCAGAACTTGCGCGTATAAATGTAAAACTGTATAAATGCATAATAATGCAAAATATTGTAAATAAATGCAAAGCGTTCGCATTATAATGCATAACACAAAACGTTGAATTCGCGTTATTACTAGTATACGAAATTTTAGCTTCGTGACGCAAATGGGCATATCATACGATGTGGTGGTTCACTTTAATGTGAAATTTAATGCATTTTCCGATACTTTTATTGCTTCTTTTCCAAGAGGCTTTTATTTGTTCATAATAAAATTGGCTATAGAATAAAAAAAATTCAAGACGATGTGATCATTAATTGTATCCCTCTTTCTTTGTATTTTCTCAGAAGACAAACTTCCTTCTTGGAAGTAAAAACTGTCCAGGGTTATGGTAAAATAAATATTGAAGAGTTTCTATATTTAAGAAAACAATAAATCTTCAGTTGTGTACACTTAACCAGATTACTGTATTTTATTAATGTATTTAGCAGGAAGACAGCATAATTGTTTAAGTAAATTTTTTAATTGTTTAAGTAAAAACGGAGGGGGGGGGGGGTCAATCCGATTTATCGGAACTAATTCATGCTGAATACGTACGACTTATACAACTATAGAAAATCTTTCAACGTTTCTTATCGAACATAAAAACCTCAAGGGGTATTACACAGACAGGAAAAGGTTGCCTTAATATTGTCAATTCGTCAGTTTTTGCCACTAGCAGTAAGCACATCATACGACTCGTGTCGCAGAAAATATAATTGATACAGACAAGTTGATCAATTTTTTTGTGAGAAACCAAGAAAACCACGCCGACACTATACACAGCAAATCAAACTTGTGTGGTCAAATTTTTTTCTATCGATCTAAAATCTACGATTTACGCGAAGCCAGTCTTGGGAATGATAGAGTGTTCGCTATATTGTGTTACAATCCAAGATAAATCAAGTTTTAAATGCGATCAATGATCTCGAAAAAAAAGAAGATGTAACATAAATTTCACAATTAGTCGTTGCTATTGCAGAATACTAATCTCGACGTTTCCTGTGTGTACAGTATATACATGCTATACGTGATTCATGCGCCGTTTCCGTCTTTCTATAAGCTGAATCTTCCGCCTCGTCGACCTTTCCACATTGAGCCGTGGTGAGAAGTGTTCAGGCCGAGCTTCTACTAGCAGCAATCGAAAACGTATGTATTTGTTTTTAATTAGTTAAGAAAAAATATAAGCTTTGTTCTATCCTTTCTTACTAGTTTGCAAAGTATATGTAATTTTTCGACTTGTACCAGGACCCTAGTACGTCAGTATTTATAGACGTAAGTACTTGACGATGTACATAAGTACATCATATGAAGTTTGCTTCTTTGTGTAAACGAACATGGTTTATTCAACATTCGCTTCAAAGCTAACCTATTTATTGTATAACAGCACATGTTTGCAAAACAAAAATCAATATTAACAATTAACGTTTTCTGAATCATCTTTATTCACTAATAATTATAAACTGGTAAAAGGTTGATGTAAAAATTGACCAATTTATCTCATCATATTCAAGATTCCATATCGAAAAGATCAAAGAAAAATTTTAAGGCTGTTGGGAAATTCATACAACGGAAGCCTCACATAACGCACGTCCAGTGACCGTATTATTATTCTATTTTTCAGCATCAGTATGGCGGGATTATCAGTAACAGTCATCTTGCTAGGTTTGCTCAACTCTGTGTTTTCGCAAAGAATGTGTGAGTATAAAAATAACGTTGTTTACATCACTCCAAAGTGTGTGTGTATGTTGTGTGCTTTGAATTCAAGATCCACCTAGATTTAAACGGGAGATAACTCTCAGAAAAAAATCGCCCAACAATTAAGGAATCTCTTATATATATGATAAAGGAAAAAGATATCTTTGTTTTACTCTAAGTATAATTTAACAAGAATTAGTTGCCAGTTCCTTTGAATTGATTTGAGCTAGTTCTTACTGGATACATACAGCAAAAATTTCATACAGAGAAAATGAATCAATAACAAATGAAGAACTGAATGACTAATGAGCAAATATAATTACTGTATAAAGAAAAGCAGTGCTGCAGGTTTTGTTTTTTGAAATCATTACAAAATAATTTATCTAATGAGACTGAAGTATGAATATATCAATACATTGTATTTATTCTGCAATGCCTATGTGATATCAACTACAGATTCATTAAAAGCATATCTATTTTCACATCTCTTTTTTCAGTTACCATGCAGAATTTGCATGACAAGATCGAGAAAAAGATATGATGGAAAATCAAATGCCATCCTAAAATGAAATAAATGTTAAACTGTCTTCTTTTTTGAAGTTTTTGTATTGATAATGAGCATATTATTTTGTACTTGATAAACATGGTAAAAGCATTCAAATTATGTTAAATGGGGGGGGGGGGGGGGGGTTGTTACAATACAGTTTTTACGGACTCCATGTTTTCTGACACATTTTCAGTCTATGTCACTGGACCTGCTGTAAATGAGAGTAACACTTGTGGAGACAGCTTTACACTGGCACCGAGATCCACGGAAAAAGTCAATCTGGTGGCCAACGGACGGCTACCTCGGGGATTCTGTGAAGTCACGGTCGGAATCAACAACTCACAACGATGTAAACGACAAATCTGTATCCAAGGTGATGGGACTTTAGCCAACACGGGGATTATTTTCCACTTTACCCCCATCCCAGGCTCAATGACTGAGGTATATGTGTACTAAGTTTCCTTTAATATATTCTTAATCTGCATGGTTAGTCTTACTATAAATAAATTGATATAAATGTTTTCATTCTTCCAAAACCACCTGCTTAGAAAGTTCAGTGAGTAGTAGAGAATGTGGTTTACATTTCAAAGGATTTTGCTGATTAGGAAAAGGTTTTAAACAGTTTATAAAAAGTTTTGTAAAATACATTTTATGATTTTCATCATAAAACTTGTTTGCACAGCAAGGTCTAAAAGTGTATATATACTGAAAGAATTAATTCCAAAATAAAAATTCTGCATTTTTTCTGTAGATATATGCATTAATCTTATTTATTTACATAAAAAACAATTCTAACCTTTTTAGATTATTTATATATTTTTGTAATTATTTACAAATCCATACAAGTTTTCAATGCAATGGCAGATCAGCATTTCGCAATGACTTTATTAAAGCCAATAATGAAAATTTATAGATTTGTTAGTTTGTTGAGAGATAGAGAGGCTGCTTATTACCAGTTTTACCCGAGGCAAATACAAGTACTGACACTCAACTCGACACATTAACCAATCAGATTTAAAGCCTTATAAAATTTAGTTAGAACCTGCTCAACAGAAAAAGCTTAATATCTAATTCTTTATTAAAAAAATGTTCAATGAGATTTCATTTTTGGTAGCCAATTATATCAAAGTTGAAAATGTGTTTTAATATGTATAAGAAGGCTGTGAATTGAAGATGATTAACCCTGTACTGTAACCATTGAAGTTTTCTACTTCTTGTAATCTTTAACTAATTCCTTTACTTTAAGTTTATTCCTTTTCCTGTTTTTACTAGTATCGAGGCCCATCCTACACAGAACTAGAGAGTGAACGCTGCTTTGATGCCTACTCGCTATTTATAAACATATCAGAACCAGCCTCTGTTGGCCATGGCTTTAACTTTCAGCTTTCCCTGCGTCCATCTTGTAATGACAGCAACAATGGGGATCAGATAGCCTTGTCTAATGCAGGTATTTCTTCCCATTTGTCTTGGTGGGTTAATTGGGTTAATATTGTCAAACAGTAAAATGGAAAATTGTAGTATAGGAATGGGACTAAAAACTAAATTACTAGTAGACTAAATTGTTCTATTCATTGTGACAATTAAAAAAAGATTTAGTTTTTATTGATCAAAAATCTCGGTCATCCATAAGTGCAAAGGTATTAAAAAATAAAAATATCAAATTTAAAATTAAATAAACATGATGAAAGGTATTTGGATGACTGTATTGTTAAGGATGTGTGATTTTATCGGTATACCGGTATATCGCGATTTTTTGTTGCGTGATACGTATCGTGATACAGAGATCTAAATACCGGTCTTTAGGTACAATTCGTTTTATTCATGATCTTATTTTTGCATTAAATGAAGCATATGAAATACAAAGATTGTAAAAGTCAAACCTTAGTTTCATCATCTTTTATTTTCTCATGCACTTCTTTCAGAGAATCATAATGTGGACGTAGGAACTTGAGTGGCTTGGGCACCGAGGTCATTGATGTTGTAGATGCTCTGATCTGAGATCGCAAGCTTTCCAGGGCAGGCTTATATAGCTTCTGGTCAGACTCCTGTCATGACAACGATGTATATATAACTAAGTATACACAAATTATAGATACAGGCTCAAGAAGGGTCAATGAATTCCAGCTGCAAGATCATTCTACAATACCTTGAGTCTTTCAACCAGCATGTTAAGCTCATCTTGAAGCTGTTTGTCTTCTTCAGACTGAGTTTAAAAAGGAAAGAGTTCGTTATAAATATGTTTACCAATTTCATATCATTTCAAAATTCTGTCGTATGAAGGGTATCATAAATGTAACATGGGAGTAAATTTAGCACATATGACAGGTATGTCAAACATTTCAGCAAACAAGAGATGCTTATAAAACACTTATGCCCCCTCTCCCAAATGATTGGAATTTTTCAAGGAGCACAACTCTGACTAAAATGGTCTAATCATACCCAAAACAGAACTTGACATAAATATTCTTATGATAAATCTGTATATCATATTTCACTTCAATATAAGCAACATGTGCAAAGAAAATGAATGGAAACACAAATAAATGGAATTTTACTAAGATAAAGTCCAAGAGGAATAGCTCTGTTCAAAATGGCCTGATCTGACCAAAAATAGAACTTGACCTAGATATCCATAAAAAGAAAGGGAATGCCTAATTGAAGACCTACAGGTAATTGAAGACCTAGAGAAGACCTACGGAAGACCTACAAAAATGGGGGATATATACAGCAAAACTGATATGATATTCTGATTAAGCATGTCCTAAATATATAAAATACACAAAAAAGTTGTATAAAAAGAAGTTTTAAAGTGTATTTTTTAAGCTCGGTAATGGGAACTTTTTCTTCTCTCAGAAGACCTACAGCAAGAACGATAACTCGCGTAAATAACAAATCAGCTGTTCACCAAAACATATCAAGAAAATGTAATTATCAGAAAAATGTAATTAAAAAATAATATTAAAGGACAAAAAAAAAAAATAATTGGAGATATTTTAATAATAATTTTATGCTTTATCAGAAAAAGGAACATTTAACATACCAATAATAGATAGTCTCATGTGCAATACACACTCTTGTGAGCATATAAAATTATCAATATCTGACTATCTGATAATAAAACCATTAGCCCTGACTCTCTCCTCCCAGCTCGAATTTCATTTTCCATCAGACATCCATCTTTTGATCTCTATGCAGCATGTGTTAATCAGCGTATAATCAACAAAAAAAATAATTGTATGAGAAACCATGCACAGACAATTCATTACTGCTTGGATTGGCAAATTTAATTACTTTCTTTGATGCTGCTGCACTCACTCTCTCTCTTGCTGGAAAAATAATTAATATATTTTTCAAGAAACAGAATAATTATTGACCAAGAGTCTGTTTAGACCTCTTGACACAGAAGAGTTCCTCTGACCTGTTAGACTTCCCCTCTCCAGTCAACTCATCAATGTAATCCTGCTTGAGTTCATCAGGTACATCTGAATCACTATCACTCAAATTACCATTATCCTCATCATCCTACAGAATAAAAACAGATTTTTGTTTATTCTTGTCAGTTAGCTGCTTCTTATCTAGCAAAATCAATTTGGTTTTTTATTTGGGTATTAAACATGAATAACCTTATATTGTTAATGTCATTGATTGATGGTATATGTTGACACTAGCAATATTCATTTCAGGCAGCTCAATTACTTAGTACATTAATAATATTGATATGTCACCCCTGTAAATGTCAACATGTTTACTATATATAATCATGTTTACTAATTAAAAGGTAAACATGGGAGCCTATTCTCAGTTTAAAATCTTAGATCTTAAGAGCTTTGGAGCAGATTTGGAAGGAATCCTATAATTGAAATTGAGGAAAATTGTAAATAATTTAGATACTTTTCATCTCAAGGACTATCCTTTAGTAAACAATAAACAAGACCAGACTGGGTGAAAAATCATAAAATATACACAGAATTGACTTGGAAATCTTATTTTACCTTGACTTACAATACTCAATCTTTGAATTAAAGTTTTTTTTCCAGTTGAGTCAGTCAAAAATTGGACAAGTGGATGACTATGATGTTCAAAGAAAAATAATGCCCTTCTTTGTTGACCTTGACCTTCTAAACCAAAGCATTCTCTAAGGTCAATGTGTGTGTTTATTTTAATCAAAACACTGAACTGGTAAAGTGCTATGAGGCCTGGGATGTAAGAAAAAAAAACTTGACTACAAACAGTTAAACAAGGAACTTATTCTTTACCCATGACCCAGAGAAAAAATCTTCATTTTCATCTTCATCTGGCTTTTCATCAAAAGGATTCCTTTCCTCCCCCTGTGTGAAGTACCGCCTCTTGGGTGGTGCCAATACCCCCTCCTCTGATGGGTCAGTTGTGGTGCTGGAATTCAGTGACACATTTGGGGATTTCATCCATGATTTCATAAAGCGGAATTCCTGTAAATACAAATAAATGTTGTGAATTAGAAGGACACATGGTGGCAAATTTTCAGAAGAAAGACCCATGGGCCACAGTATTCAATAAAGACAACATTCTCTATATTTATAGCCCTGGCTGCTTGGGGCAAAGGGAGGGGGCATGACATGAGCAAGCAAGGAATGTCTTTAAAAGCATGTACCCGTACCCACTAGTGTTATTTTTTTTTTGCAACCCCCCCCCCCAAATTTGCCAATATAGAATACTACAGAATACCTTTACTTAGGATGCGTTGTAGCAATTAAGATTTTCTGAAATTGGCCAAGCTTTTCTAGAGAAGAATATGGACAAATAAAAAGTTTACAAATGTTGCAGTTGACTACAAATTTCAATCAGAAAAGCTCACTTAGACCTTCGGCTCAGGTGAGCTAAAAATTTTACATTTGAATCAATAACTACCAACATGATGTTGATATAAATTTCAAGCATTTATGTACATAGCAGAACTATTTGGGTGTTGTAATATCATGCTACAGAGAAATATTTTATAACATATACTAGCTAGATATTGGTACATCAATGAGTATCAAACACATACTAAAAGAGCTTACAATTTTATAAATTTACATCATGCCCTATATTTATGACAACTTAATTTAAAATTACATATATATAAAATTTATTAACAATCTTCTTTTCTTTTCTTGGCATCCAACTAAACTGAAATCGTATTTAAAATCAGGCACGTAGCACCGTTTTTGAAAGTGGGGGGGCCAACCTGAGAAAAAAAAAATTTCTTTACCTAAAAAAAGTTGACAAGCAAAAAAAAAAAAGGAAAACTGAAACTTACCCACCGTGCTTTAGATACATTGGCTGAGTTAGAGCGCGCGTGGACACTGACCACAGTGTACGGAGCCGTAACAGGAGTGTGTCTAGCTTTCTTCTTTCTTATCATTCTCTTCATCACCTACTGCTACTACAGATCATATCCCTACGGCAACAAGAAACGGGAAAAACAGAAATCAGGTGAGAGAAACTTAGCCAAAGCCTTTTTAGATGATAAATGATAGAAGTGTTTTCATGAAATACTTCGTCAATAGGAATTCTAATTTCTGTGTTTAGCCTTCAGGTAATGTCATGAATTCTAATTTTAGCTCTTGTCTAAGGAAATGTCTAAATGTTACATGTATTCTCATTTCAAACTCAATTTCAATCTTCATTGGGGTAAAATTTTCTCATTGTCAGATCATCAAAAGAAAATTTCTAACACATCAAGATTTACTATATGCTTAACTGTACTGAAAAAAAAAAAATCTTTGTGTTTTTAACTTATAGCTAGCAAAAAAGAGGGAACTACAACACAAAATAAGGGAAGAGAAATGGAGGAAATGAAACTACTGGAGTCCAAGGATGCTGTGGGAGATTCCTCAGGCCTGGGCTTAAATGATAATGATGTCATAGACCTGGAGGAGGGAACCAGTCAAAATAAGGAGGAACCAAAAAAGGAAGTAGAGGACACCTTAACAACGGAGAAGGAAACTAAGAAAGGGGAGGAAAACGAAGAAGATAAAAATGTGGAAAAGAAAACG
Organism: Saccostrea glomerata; assembly: GCA_003671525.1. Classification (NCBI taxonomy): domain Eukaryota; kingdom Metazoa; phylum Mollusca; class Bivalvia; order Ostreida; family Ostreidae; genus Saccostrea; species Saccostrea glomerata. The sequence continues at coordinate 827,272 of PRKT01000073.1, forward strand.
GGAAATGACTTTGTAAATGTGGATCTGGAAACACCAGGGGCTGATGAGTCTCAGAAGTCTGCTTCGTTAGACTCAGATTAATTAAAAATTAACATTAAATTAGGTTAAACAATTCCTTTTTGCAGCATGTGAAAACTATAATTGTATTTAATACAGACATGTGACACAGTTTCTGTAAGTGTATAAAAGTTAGCATATAGATTTAAAATTGGCTAGAATGTCAGAATATCTGTTGTTGTGATTGTTCTTGTAAACCATGTGTATAAATGTTGATTTGTGAAATAGATAAAGAATGAGTTTTTGGAAGAAATGGAAAATACAGTGTTGAACTGGAATATTGTTGATTCTTTACAGAAAGGACACATGAAGAAGACAATAAATATTGGGTTTTAACACTGGTATAAGCATCCATATCAGATGGCATGCAGAGGTCTATTTATTAATGTAGATATATCATTTCTAACCTGAATGAGTGGCAATCTATTACCCTGATAACACAAGGAAAGAAATTTATTTATTTTCTTTTTCTTTTAAATTGACGGTACATAAATTTAATAATGAAAGTAAAGTTCCTGGACTGTTGCTTGCTTTATGTCAACTGAGATTTAACATGATATATGCTGTAGTAATACTGCATTTTCTTTAAGATTGATAAAAGCTAATGCCCTTTATGGAGTCCATAGACTTGGATATAAACTAAATTGATATAAATACTAGTGGGGGGCATACACAACAGTGCTGGTGTGCTATCTATTTAATTAACAATTAGACCTAAGAGCCAACTTTTATAACCAACTGTCTATTTGGCCAAATTGAAGAATTTTAAATCTTTATCAAAGAAAGTGAAAGTAGCCTTTCCTTACCAATAAGTGGACAAAAGAAAATGAGGTTTTAACTGGACACAACTCCCAGCCTTCATTCTCCAGAAACATTCGGAGCTCCTCCATCCTGTATCTATAAATAGGAATGATGAAATGTCAGTCTGATAAAAAAGATTTAAATGTTTTGCTGATAAAAAATAACTGTTTTATGTTTATTGGTAAAGATGGAACATGCAATGCTAAATATTATCAAATCTTATTTAAAGTATTTGAATATCAAGTAACAGGATAATTTGGAGCAAGGGCATGTATGTAAAGAACTACAAATAAAGTTTTCTGAGTGTACGTTCTGCCAGCTACCTCCAAATCAATTTCAACAAGAGATGTTTGTAAAACACTTATGCCCCCCTCTCCCCAAATTGTAATTTTTCCAAGTCCAAAGGGACATAACACTGTCAAAAATGGTGCGATTGTACCCAAAACAGAAATTGACCAAGATAGTCATCTGATAAATCTGTATACCAAATTTCATTTCAGTGTGTGCAACAGTTGCAAAGAAAATGAACGGAAACTGCAAATAAATTGGAATTTTTTTTAAAGTCCAAGGGGCAAACTCTGTCAAAAATGGTGCGATCGTACCCAAACCAAAGAGTTTTGCCTATTACTCAAGAAAATTTCTCCCCCCCCCATACCACTTCAAATTAATGTGTGGATTTGTATATTGCCAAGAAATTTTGATTCCATTATTTATCTAGAAACTTCATTCCACATTTAAATGTCCTCATATGCAAGACATTTTGATGTGAAGATTTTTTGCAATTATTGCCCTTTTTGATCTATACTATGTATTTTAAGTGCACTGTGCCTTTCATTATGTGTTTCACCGTCAAGTTTTTGGGGGAGCGTGGGGTATGTGAGCTAGCTCACTTTTTTTTTCATTACAAAAGCACATTCTCACAATTCAGTAAAAGTTTGGTTGTTCATGAACATTGGATATGAATATCTATGTATCCTCAGATTTTTATGGATCTTGAATTCACATGTATTTGAAGATGCATATATGAAATTAAGATAAAATTGACAGTGGAACGGAAACTGATTTTTTTTTTTATACATGTAGATGAGAAAGCACAGGCTGACTTCAATCAACATTACATAAAACAGAAACTAGAGCATGGACTGAGTCGGATCTGGCAAGATGTCCAATCTAAAGTCAAGATCTTTGTCCTTGGTACAGATCTGTCTGGATTCAAACTGGAGGAGTTCATCCGGGTCCTGGATCTAGTCAACAGGTGTGGATCAGGATCAGTATCAAAATACTTTCACTTACTGTGATGACCAAAAAAATGTGACACCTTATTTTCTTGAGAAAGTTATTTGGTATTTTTCATTCGAGCTAGAAAAAAATTCCTTTCTAATAGAATTTGTAAGAAATTTTTTTTGGAATAGATGGTGTTTCATAATTACACAGAAATGTAAAGTTCTTGCAAATAAAATCATTTACAGGTCATGTGATTGTACATTACATATAACCATATGCTGTTACCTTTGTTTAAAAAAAAAAGTACATTTAATATAATAGGTTAGAGCATTTAAATTTGAGCATTCTGATAAGATATGATAACAAATAATTTTTATTGAATTTATTTTATTTTTTCCAGGATGATAGAGATTGGGGAAGAGTTTTGTAAAAGTAAATCAGAGGGTCTACAGGATTCCCTGAAACAACAGAGCTTAAACTACTTCAGGAACCACCACAGGTACAGTTCACTAAAACCTTCAGCAGAACAGAAATACGTGTATTTCTAATTGTAAATTTTACTGTTTTTTCTATAGCTTTACTGGTCAGAGACCAGAAGAGCTTATGCGATTGTTATGTGTCCATTGTCTATCCGTCTGTCTGTCTGTAAACAATTTTTCAAAATGCTACTCCTCCTACAGTTTTGGTTGGATTTGTACATGTATATGACTTACCACACAAGTAGACTACACTAAGATACAGTATTCAATGTAGCATTTTTTAATTTCGATGAATGGCATTGCTATGGAAACTAAAAACAGAAATTTTGTGAAATACAAAACACTACTCATCCTAAAGTTTTGGTCTGATTTCAGTGTATTTTGGCAAACAATTAGACTACATTTTTAATTTTTATGCCCCTCTTCGAAGAAGGGATGACATATTGCTTTGCTGCTGTCTGTCGGTCACCATGCTTTATAATTTTGTCAAAAAATGAATTCAATCCAAACAAATTGAAAATGTTTGCATGTAATTTGAGTTCACACTGACAGGTTAATGTGGTCCTGCTATACTAAAGATTTGTTGAAAATTCTACACATTTTCTTGCAAACTTTGGTCCCTTCCCAATCAAAGGACCTATAGTCCTACCTTACATAAATCTGTGTATTGTCTCTTGTGGAAGTTTTCTCTTCCCGTCCCTGAGCACAGCTCTACGTAGCCCAGCACGATCTGGAAGGCTGTGTTATGTATAGCACTAGTGAAATGCATGTGAAGTTGGTCCATAGCTGTCTGTTAAAAACATACAATAAAAAGTCAGTAAATGATTAAGCTATTGTAAAGGATAAGTTAATTTGTATAGGATACAATTTACATGTATTTATAATACTTTTCAATTCTTACAATCACATATATAATTGCAATAAAATATATGAACTGTAAAAATCTTCCATGAAAATAATACCAAGCCATTTTTAACCAGTTAAAGGGAATTTCTCCTAGAACAAACCTAGAACAATACAAAATTTGAAACAAAGCTAATAGGAATTCTACTTCAATTTTCAGATACTGTAATTCACAATTTTTATATTTTTTGCCTTGATTTGATCTTGATGACAAATCCTCTGATCAATACTGTGCCTCATACAAGCAAGTCCAAGAATGTTTTTAACAATGCAGAAATGTGTCACAAACTTTTTCAGCGACCTGTGACCACATCATACTCCAATGACTATGATTCTCAGTCATGACTCAGAGATTTAAATGATACAGCATTCCGGTGTCAATTAATTCCCACCTGAGTTTTTCCCAGAAGTTTGTATGCTGTCTGAACTTTTTCATAGTGAGCTTTGTCAAAGTTACTGCAGGTTTTGGATAATGCCACATCAATCTGTTCCTCTATCATAACCAGGGTATCCTGCAGTTTGGAGTTCAACTCACTGAAAGTAAACAGCAGGTTATAGTTAAAGATGTGAATACTGCATAATTTTTTGATATCTAAAAAAAGGGTCAACATCCAATTGAAGGTCTATGTCAAAGTAAGACTGCAGTATAGATCTATTCAGGTTTCAATATGAATATTTCCAAGACCTGAATATCTCTCAGTTTATGGACAGTTCTGTCATTTCAGCAAAAATCAGAGTTCCATGCTCCTGATTTTCCATGGCATTTTGATTGATTTTATACAAGTGAATTCTAAGGGATTGGTCTAATACAGGTGAAATGTTTTAAAAGTGTTGACCTGTCTGTCTGCACTAACCTGATACAAGTAAAATGTCTGAAGGCACTAGCCTGATACAGGTAATATGTCTGAAGGCACTAATCTGATACATGTAAAATGTCTGAAGGCACTAATCTGATACAGGTAAAATGTCTGAAGGCACCAACCTGATACAGGTAAAATGTATTAAGGCACTAATCTGATACAGGTAGTATGTCTGAAGGCACTTACCTGATACAGGTAAAATGTCTGAAGCCACTAACCTGATACAGGTAAAATGTCTGAAGGCACTAATCTGATACAGGTAAAATGTCTGAAGGATGTAGTAAATCTTTTCAATGCCTTCCAGTATTTCTTGTTCTTCATGAGGATTACTTGGTTTTACTTGCTGAAAAAAGAGATTTCAAATTTTCAGGGCTGAATCTCAAATTAGCAAAAAATGATCAAATCATGTTACACATTGACTGATTTGACTAAATACTTCAGTTTACTTTTTTAATGTATTGCTATACATGTGTATCAAACTGGTGACATTTATTGTTCCAATAAACTTTTGCCCCAAAGATGTTGGCATTGAGGTGAGGACACATCACTCTGTAGAAAATGGACAGAATGTGTAAGAATTAAATGCACCACTTCCTTCTAGCTTGGGATAGTGTGTTTATACCATGGCTTGATTAGTAGAGTATTTAATTGAATGGCATATCAGAAGTCCTGGGTTCAATCCCAACCAGAGACATCTATTTAATATCTCAGTTACAGAAAGACTCCAATAAACATCATTAACTGATTTCAGTGAACTATAGTCTTTGATTTAAGTCTCTCTCATATAGTATAATTATCCTTTCAATTTTCTATGCAAAACTTTTGGTGCTATGTTTAAGATAAAATGCATCTCAAAAGTAAAGAAGTCCAGTGATTTAAAAGATGCAAAAAATGCATCATTTCATATGTTCCATGTTATACCGTGTAGCAATAAACAAAGTAAAAAAAAAAGTTTAATATTGTACCTTGTAACTGGTAACAACTGGTCCACCTGAGAAAGAATCATGGGTAATTTCTTCTTCTGAGGGAGACACTAGCGAGTCCTAAAATAAAAGAATCTTGAACACTAGTCTGGTCAAAATAATACCTCTCACATGCATATTCTAATAAAGTATATGTAAGGACACTGTATGCATGTATGTGAATCAAATGGATCTATGTAGATGCATTGGTTATCATTAAATAACTAATAATTCATATTGCACCACGGAAGACCACCTAAATTTGAATAGTAAAAGTTTACAGAAAATCTTCATTTAAATACATGTACACTGTCACAACAAATAAAAAGCTTCAGGATCAATTTACAAGCAAAAGAAATAAAGGAAGCAATTTTTGGAGGAAAAAAGAGAAAATATGCAAGTGCATTGCATTCCAGCCTTTCCCTTGGGCATAGGCCTAATTCAGAGATCTTATCTTTGTTGAAATCTTTTACATTTATTTTACTCTTTTTACTTTAAATGGTTTGAAATGGGATCTAATGATGCATTAAATCATATACATTTGTGTAAAGGTCCGTATGTCACAAATCTTTTCTGCATCACCCAAATGGGAATTTAGATAATAGTGTGGTGACATTAAATTACCAAAAAAAAAAAATCCACATAAGTAGATCTTGATATGCAACAATTAACTTTTTGCAAGAATTTTGGATAATATGTTGGATCAACATTAGCTGCAGATAGTGTATATCTATTACCCCCCCCCCCCCAAAAAAAAAATATATTTTATTTTTATTTATAAGAATAATTGACCTACTAAAAATTGCCAAGTTGTAGATAAAATTTATTTCATACTTATTCACTACTTTTTAGTTGGCAAACCATCATAGTACAGTATGTTATCAAATGCATTGACCTATTTGACAAATGGAACACAATGTTTACCATTACCTCATATGTGGTGAGAAGGACATCAAAGTGTTGCCTCCCCTTTTTCAGATCATGCTTGATTTTTGATGCCAGTTCTAATCGTTTGTCTTTATCTCCAATGTATGTTTGTATCTTCATGGTTGGTGAAAACCTGAAAGAGAGAAACACATGTGTAATTGATAGTGATTCCTCATATGTACAAATGCTGTCATTCACGTCTTCCTACTTCAAAAGTTAAGTCAAGTACATGGGCAATTTCCTTTAATAAAGGATGTTTTTTTCAGATAATTTAAAAATGAAAACACGTAGTTCAATTTTTAAAAATATTGTTGCAAACTTATGTTGATAATACAAAGTATATATAATTTTAAATGCTTCTGTTCCCCAAATTCTATTCATTGATACAGACCTTTTAAACTCTTCAGCCCAGTTTTCTAACACTGATCTTGGACAGACAACCACACTTTGCTGATTTGGTTTCTTTAAGTAACTTAGGAAAGCTATTGTCTGAAAAGTATAAACAGAAAATATTACATAATAAATAACAAATGTTATTGTTTATATACATGCATGTATTTGTATCCACATGCAACAGGAAGAAAGAAAACAAATCTGGCCCCTCAATACTAGTAGACCCTGTTCTATAAATTGAGCTCAATGGCTTCCAGAGGAAATATTAAAATGTTCCCTCCTCTTTAAATGTCTAAATTCCCTAAGATGCCAACTCAAACATCCCTAGCTACTCCTACAAGTGGAGGCCTATGCTCCTTATCATATATACCTTAGCCTTAAATCAATCGAATGTATCTCACTTAATGAACCTCAAGCAAAGCTGGATTAATCCCTAGCAAGACTCTCAACTCATTCTAGGATATTGTCACTATCGATTGGGTTGGAATCCCACTATGGGATGTGGAGACCGTTCCTTCGGATGAGACTGTATAAGGGGCCTATGTCAAAGTCAAAAGTTTCTGGCACCAAAAAGATCCCTCAATGCTCAATGTCATTGATTGCCTAGTATAGGTGACAAGGTCTAAATATTCAGCCCTTCATCAAGTGGTGGCGTCTCAATATAAATGAAATTCTTGAAAGGAACATTTATTCAAACAAAACATTTGTGACATAACAAACCTGACATGTTTTCCCCAACCCCATTTCATCTCCAAGTATTGCTCCATGTCCCTTCTTTGTACAATTGATCAGCCAGTTTACTCCTGACAACTGGTACTGTCTTAAAGGCAAATCTAACCAAAGAAGGGGAAAAACAAACAATTTATGTGGTTTCTCAATTTATTTTTCCATGTTTTTCAAACTGCCTTCTCAAAATATTACTAAACAATAAACATGTGTTATAAATATTTTCTTTTTTACTATTTCCAAATCATTTAAAAGGTTAAATCTAACTTGTGTGCAGTTGAGGTAAAAAATTTATAAACAAAGAAATCCAAAACCGAGCACAATTTTTGTGTGCAATATTTTTATCTATCATGTATATGGGTGGCACTGTAGTTCTTTGATTGTCCAACTTAATATTTTCATATCAGCGAGCTACACATCTGCTGCTGATCAGTGAATTTTCTTAACTTTATAACAGTAAGGTTTATATTATTAAAAAAACAAAAACAAAACTCTCCTAATATTCATGTTATTTACCAAAGTATAAAAAAAACCCATTTCAGGCCAAATTATTTTTCCTTCATTTTTTTGAAATGTAAATTATATACTTTAATTGGTATTTTTAAACATTAACGGGATTTTACATCCCATTTTCAATTTTGGCAAGTGGACACAGCCTTGTTTAAAATAAAATTTTCTGAGTAAATTCGAGCTACACAATATTCATGTAAACTGCATCCATTTTAAGAAGTAAAATAAATTTGTAACATTACCTGCTTTTTAAGAATAGACTTTAGTTTGTTCTTCAAGTCCATTTTGTGGAACAGATGAACTACATGCTAATAAAACTTTTTTCGATTCGCCTGTGTTGACAAACAACTACGAGTAGACAACTCACCCGGAAGTAAGCTCACAGTTATCGTTCTTGACCCGGGAAATAAGCAAACAGAAAATCGCAAGTCTGTCAACATGATCAGTGACAGCGACGAAGACGATGTTGCTGTGACAGAGAAGTATGTGAAAAATAATGACACCCTAAAGAAATATGGATGGGCAGGTAAGAGAAATACATTGTTTATTTTTTTTTCTTGAATAAAAATATGAAACATTCAAAGACAATTTCAATAAATCAAGCTCAATAAGACAACATTCCTATACTAATTGTTTGTTTTTCCCCTTCTTTGGTTAGATTTGCCTTTAAGACAGTACCAGTTGTCAGGAGTAAACTGGCTGATCAATTGTACAAAGAAGGGACATGGAGCAATACTTGGAGATGAAATGGGGTTGGGGAAAACATGTCAGGTTTGTTATGTCACAAATGTTTTGTTTGAATAAATGTTCCTTTCAAGAATTTCATTTATATTGAGACGCCACCACTTGATGAAGGGCTGAATATTTAGACCTTGTCACCTATACTAGGCAATCAATGACATTGAGCATTGAGGGATCTTTTTGGTGCCAGAAACTTTTGACTTTGACATAGGCCCCTTATACAGTCTCATCCGAAGGAACGGTCTCCACATCCCATAGTGGGATTCCAACCCAATTGATAGTGACAATATCCTAGAATGAGTTGAGAGTCTTGCTAGGGATTAATCCAGCTTTGCTTGAGGTTCATTAAGTGAGATACATTCGATTGATTTAAGGCTAAGGTATATATGATAAGGAGCATAGGCCTCCACTTGTAGGAGTAGCTAGGGATGTTTGAGTTGGCATCTTAGGGAATTTAGACATTTAAAGAGGAGGGAACATTTTAATATTTCCTCTGGAAGCCATTGAGCTCAATTTATAGAACAGGGTCTACTAGTATTGAGGGGCCAGATTTGTTTTCTTTCTTCCTGTTGCATGTGGATACAAATACATGCATGTATATAAACAATAACATTTGTTATTTATTATGTAATATTTTCTGTTTATACTTTTCAGACAATAGCTTTCCTAAGTTACTTAAAGAAACCAAATCAGCAAAGTGTGGTTGTCTGTCCAAGATCAGTGTTAGAAAACTGGGCTGAAGAGTTTAAAAGGTCTGTATCAATGAATAGAATTTGGGGAACAGAAGCATTTAAAATTATATATACTTTGTATTATCAACATAAGTTTGCAACAATATTTTTAAAAATTGAACTACGTGTTTTCATTTTTAAATTATCTGAAAAAAACATCCTTTATTAAAGGAAATTGCCCATGTACTTGACTTAACTTTTGAAGTAGGAAGACGTGAATGACAGCATTTGTACATATGAGGAATCACTATCAATTACACATGTGTTTCTCTCTTTCAGGTTTTCACCAACCATGAAGATACAAACATACATTGGAGATAAAGACAAACGATTAGAACTGGCATCAAAAATCAAGCATGATCTGAAAAAGGGGAGGCAACACTTTGATGTCCTTCTCACCACATATGAGGTAATGGTAAACATTGTGTTCCATTTGTCAAATAGGTCAATGCATTTGATAACATACTGTACTATGATGGTTTGCCAACTAAAAAGTAGTGAATAAGTATGAAATAAATTTTATCTACAACTTGGCAATTTTTAGTAGGTCAATTATTCTTATAAATAAAAATAAAATATAGACAAAAATTTATAATGATGCAAGTAGTCAGATTTTAATTTTATTTCGTATACTTTATTTCTGTTTTGTTTTCTAAATCTTTAACTTTTTCCCAGCTATGCCTGAAGGATGATGCTTTCCTGTCTTCTGTGCCTTGGTGTGTTATTGTTGTGGATGAGGCTCATCGTCTGAAGAACAGTGAATCTCTACTATATCGTACTCTCTCTGATGTAAGAACAGGGACTTCTGAGAAAGCCTCAGTGTTTGATTTTCTAACATAGGATAACTTAATTTAATTACTACATGAATTAAATCTAAATGAAATTGCACAACTAGTATTCACTATTTAGATTAAAGATGAGGCTTTCATTACATTATGTCACTGTTACATTGTGTTATTGTTCCATTACATTACTGTTATATTATGATACTGATAATTCATGTACATGTAACTGTTATGTTATTGTTACATTATATAACTGTTACTTTATATTACTTTTATGTTATCATTACCTTACACAAGCCTTATATTTACAGTTGAACATCAAAATACCGAGTCTTTATAACTGGGACCCTAGTATAAAACAACTTGTTGATTTACAAACTGTTACATTACATTCTAGTACATTAGATTGTGTTACATTGCATATTGTTATATTACATATTGTAACATTTAATATTGTTACATTACATGATGTTACATTACATGATGTTACATTACATAATGTTAAATTACATACTGTTACATTACCTATTGTAAAATTACCTATAGTAACATTACGTACTGTTACATTTCATACTGTTACATTACATACTGTTACATAACTTATTTTTACATTATATTAGCTTTCTATTTACAGTGGAACATAGATTACCGAGTGTTGTTAACTGGTACCCCGGTACAGAACAATCTGGATGAGCTTTACTCCTTACTCAGCTTTGCTGCTCCAAGAATGTTCCGACTCTCAGGGCGCGAAAAATTTGTCAACAAGTATAAAGATGTTGCCAAAAATAAAGGTTAACTTCTCATAAAAATAAAAATTGTAATAAGTTGTCATTAATATTAAAACTGGTTGAAACTGAAAGCTCACACCTGCATATTTATTGTACAATAACATTGTTATTTTAATCTTGACAGGTACCTCAGAACTCCATGAGGTGCTAAAACCTTATCTCCTAAGAAGGACCAAGGAGGCGGTCCTTAAAGACCTTCCCAAGAAGTCAGAAATTGTGATGTATCATGGGATATCTAAAGTCCAAAAGAAGCTCTATAAAGCCATCTTAACTAAAGATACAAGTAAGTGAATATTAAGAGTTATCATAAAAATCCATCCATTAATCATAATTTGCTAAAAGATTTTAGAAAACATTTGTTAGACGTAAAAGGTATAATCTCGAAAAATTGTGCATTAAGTCTCTTTGTATATCCCTTGGAAAAATTACCAAGTAGTTTTAACCCTGTATGCTTTGTGTTTCAGGTGTTTTCAATGACACAAACAGACCAGGGGGAGGTTCTCCCAGACTCATGAATATTCTAATGCAGCTCAGAAAATGTGTCAATCATCCGTACCTGTTTGATGGTCTGTATATACACTGTATACATGTAATTTTATAACTTCCATATTTATGCCAGTATTGAACGATTTTGTGTCTACATCTATTCACATGCACAATGTTCCAAGTTTCTTCTTTATATCTCTTCAGTCATTCATCATTATGAGTTTATTAGACATTAAATCTAATTATAATAATTGTTTTGTGACAGGCGTTGAACCGGAGCCCTTTGAGTTGGGAGAACACCTGGTTGAGGCCAGTGGTAAGTTGGTTCTGATTGACCGGTTACTGAAGTACTTACAGACCACTGGACATAAGGTCCTGCTCTTCTCTCAGATGACCCACATGCTGGACATTATACAGGATTACCTGGGGTACAGAGGTACGTCATAAGTACTATTTATCACTGAATTTAGTAAAATGGTTATCTTATTTTGATGAGAAAGTCACATGGTATTATTAAGTGAGACACATTTTCACGAATCCTGGTTATTGTTGCATGTACTCTTTAATGAAAAAAAATGGATGAGAATGAAACTTGTGTAATAAGGGGGAAAAAGTCAACACACTAATGAAGTACTTGCTGGTAACAAAGAAAGGAATTTGTCAAGAATTACTTCAAACTTTTGAGTATTTAGATAGAAATTATGCAGGGGCAGTCTGTTATATTTAATCATACTTTAAGAAAAATAATCTTTAAAACATGAAATAAGATAAGTACAGTTTCATAAAATCAAAAATTTATTTTACAGAGTACAGTTATGAACGTTTGGATGGCTCGGTTCGAGGAGAGGAGAGGTTCCTTGCTGTACAGAACTTCAACAAGAACACAGAGACATTTGTCTTTCTGTTGAGCACCAAGGCGGGGGGCCAGGGGCTGAATCTGGTGGCTGCTGACACTGTCATTTTTGTGGACAGTGACTTCAATCCTCAGAATGACCTTCAGGCTGCGGCTCGAGCCCACAGGATTGGACAGACAAGGTGTCAAGAATTTTTTTATCAGGCTATTTAAAATTTGAAGAAAAAAAAAGTTGTGAAATTTTTGTCATTCAGTGGAATTGTATGCCATAAATTCCAGACACATTTGTAAATGATTTGTTAGCTTTAGAGATATTTACTGTTGCTATAAAAAGAATTACTGTAAATCACTTTTTATTCGCGAGACCTTTATTTTCGCGTAATTACGCGAGACAGTCAGCACGCGAAAATTTCATTCTCGCGTATAATAGTATTCCTTAAGAATATATAGAGAAGTATTAACTATTCGTGAAAATTATGTCTCGCTTATAAAGAGTTGATGACTATCTCGCGAAAATAAGATGTCGCGAAAATTAAGTGATCTACAGTAATTGTGTTAACTTAAATTGACCAAATTCATATTTAAAAAATAATAATATTATTGTTAGGCCAGTGAAGATAATACGGTTAGTTGGCAGACACACTGTGGAGGAGATAATCCTAAAGCGAGCCGAGGACAAACTGAAGCTGACGGAGAAAGTGATAGAGGAGGGGGAGTTCTCCCTGGGACTCAATAAACAGTCCCTCATCTCTGATGAACATGTGCCAGTATGTACAGTTTATCTTCTTGTTGCACATGTCCAGTATTGTTTCTTGTTTTGTGTCAACTTTCATTTTTTGCCAATTCTAAAAGTAATTCACATATACAATGTTGCTTACAAGGGAAAGTATTTCTAGAAAAAATTTACCGTATTGTATGAATTGGAATATCATGATGATGTATTGCTCTCTAAGTCTGGCTTTTCAATGCATCTTTTTGTTATCTTTCAAAATATATCTTGCAGAAGGTTTGCTTTTGATTAGAAATGCTGTGTAGCTTCTTTCTGTTCAATTTGTTTTGCAAAAATATCTAGTTAATTTAAAGATGCACTTTCAGTAAATAGCTTTCTTGCAAGTATACACAGTCATTTTAAGAGTGTTTTATTTTTAGCTCACCTCGACAAAGTCGAGATGAGCTTATGCTATACCCCCGGCGTTGGCGTCGGCGTCCCAGGTTAAAGTTTTATGAGCAAGTCCATTCCCAAGTAACTATAAGCCCTACCTGAACCAAACTTGCATGGATGACATCTAGGGATGGACACTATCAGACTTGCTTCAGATGCTGGATCTGACCTACATTTTCATTCCCAAGTAACTATAAGCCCTACCTGAACCAAACTTGCATGGATGATGCATCTAGGGATGGACACTACCAGACTTGCTTTGGATGCTGGATCTAAACTATTTTTTCCAAACAAGAGACCAGGTTAAAGTTTTGGGAACAGATCAATTCCAATGAACTTCCTAGTCCTAGATATGCAGTATTAACAAAGTTATGAATATTTGTTTACACTATATATGTTTTTCATGCTAGACATTTTGAAATGTGTATATGCCATGTAAGGGGTTAAACAGAACTTGCAAGAATATTGCTGTTGTGATAAATACCAACTATTAAGAAAATATGATGTGAGATTTGCATTACTTACACTGATAACATTCGTCGAGGTGAGCTTCATAATCTTTGATTACCTATGTTTTTATACCTGAAAATTAATGTATGATATTCAATTGTATTTTAATTTTTGATTCCCTCAGCTACAAGACATTCTGAAGTATGGAGTAGATAATCTGTTAAATGAGGACGACTCTGATGACATGGATATTGACTTCACTAAAATCCTCGGTCCGTCAGTCAATGGTGAATGGCAGTTAGAGGAGGAGCCATCAGTCAGTGACGAACAAGAGGTAACTGGTCTGGGCTTAGGGAACATTTCAAAACATTTCACACTAATATTCTTATAAAGTTTTTTCTTCTGCAAAGAAGAAAGTGATAACAATGGTGGTTAACAGAAAATTGTCATTCAGTATACTGTCCTGCAATTTACTGTAAGTTCCTAAATATACGTGTGGAATTTATTATCGCGTAATTTCACGAGAAGCACCACTCACAAAATAAAATTACTTGCTTTTATTTTTATGGTGCTAAAAACAATTTTAAATCTCTTGATGAACTGTCCATTCTTGAATTATTTTTCTCGCGATTTGCCGTTGAAAAGGTCTTTCGCTATAATAAGTACTCGCGAAAAAATAAGGAATCTACAGCATTGTGGAAAGGATGTGGAGTTGAAGGCATCGTCCAATATGTACGAATTTGAGGGGGTGGATTTTTTATTAAAATGCTGTCCTGTGTTTTGTTTTCTGTATAGAAGGACCAGGAGTTAGAGGAGGGGCCATCCAGTATGTACGAGTTTGAGGGGGTGGATTATGCCAAGGAACCCTCTGCAGCTGACATCAAGGCATTTGAAGACCTTCTTTCAAGTGGGTGATATGTTTTATTGTCCTTAATGAAAAAGCAGAATTAGCCAAGCTTCAGCAATATTGACACTTGTCAAAACTTTCCAGAATAAAGTGTCCAGATTACTGAAACAGACAATTTTTAATTGGTAGGCAAATATGAATTAATTCTATCCCTCAAACAATTTTTGAAGTAGGGATTAATGAGGGTCCATCAATGCTTTATCATATGATAAAGAAGTTCAGATTGATATGATGAGTATGTTCACATTTTGCTACATGATTTGACAGAAATAAATCTGTATTTTGCAGCTGAACAGCTGATTATGGAGGAGGAATTTTCAGGTGAGAGGTCACTGAGGAGAAAACAATCTGTTCTACTAAGTCCACTGATGGAGACTTCCAGTTCCAGAAAACCAAAGAAACCACTCACCCAGGAGGAGATTGATGAAAGAAACAGAAAGGTTTGTAATCAAAATGGACATTTGTTTCATTGAAGCCTCGTTATTGGATATGAAAGTTCATCAGTGCATCAACCAACATTGATTTCAACAATTTTGAGATTAAAGATTTTCGAGACTTGATGTTTCTTGGTAGAAAGAAATGAAATGTGTTTTTAATTTCAACTTTTTATAAAGGGGGTGGTGGGTAGATTGTGAAGTGGAATTGTATTGATGATACCTGTAGATGATTCTATTTATAGAGAAAGGAGACACTTGAGAGGAAGGCTAAAGAGGCAGAGGAAAGAGCCAAGAAGAGGGTTGAACAACAGAGGAAAAAACTGTAGGTCCTCAGTAAACTCAGTAGTATCCAGGATTTACATGTGCTGACAATAATATATATTCTCCATTGACAGTCACTAAAAATGCATCAATTTGATTTTTAAAACAATTTTCATACATACATGTCTGTAGAAGAGGTAAAAATATTTAATGAATAACATACAATTTTCTCTACCATGTGATCTATTTGTTTTTCTTTCAGTGAAGAACTTTGGAAAACCAACAGTTACGTGTCTAGCTGTGTAAGGTTTGACAGTGAAGATGAAGACACTGAAGAAGAAGAAGATTCGGGACTAGGACTGGGTGAGGAGGAGGAGGAGGAAGGGGGACAGAAGAGTCACGCCATACACTACGTCAGCGGGGACGTCACTCACCCCGTCAAAACCAGGAACAGTGTCAATCTCATCATTCACTGTGCAGGTAAGAGTTATTCCCCTTATAATCTGATTTGTGATTTATTTTTTATAGCAGAGACATGACTGCATTCCCTTATATGCTGAACAGTGCTTCATTGTTTTATGTGTAAGTTTTCCCTCTTGCATTCTTTAGTTCTTTATTTAGTATGCAGGGAAGAGTTCTCCCCCTTTAATCTTTTCTGTATTTTATAATTTACAACTTTATTTTCATTGCTCAATTAGTTAGAGTATGTTTTGTACATTGTATATATTAGTTATTGTTTATATGGCAGATAAGACACCCCCTTTCCTATTCAATCAAATGTTGTTTTATTGTTTTAGGAGTTCCTCCCTTCTATAAAATGTAATGAGATTATTGTTTACTGTAATTTAAAGTTGTTTTTCTTTAGCTGCAAAATGGTTTAGTGTTTTCTTTCCTTGTAAAAGTTCCCCTTGTATCTGTTAATACATGTAGTAGAAAAATAAAAACTTCAACTTGATTGATTTGAAACTCCTATCCTTTACAATTTCCACTGTGACTTATTTTGTTCAAAGTGTGAAGATTTTTTTCCCCCTCTAATCATAGCAAATCATTTCTGTGTTTCAACTTTCACTGTGAGATAGGGCCTCCATCTTTTGATCTACTGAGGTCTATTGTTCCCTGTGTAAAGAAAATTGTGAAATCCTTTATAATTTATATTGTTTTATTGCTTTTTGTGCAGATAAGAGTACTTTCCTTTTCAACTTTATTGTGGTACTCTAGTA
The DNA here is from genome assembly GCA_003671525.1 of Saccostrea glomerata. Lineage (NCBI taxonomy): Eukaryota > Metazoa > Mollusca > Bivalvia > Ostreida > Ostreidae > Saccostrea > Saccostrea glomerata. The sequence goes on from PRKT01000073.1 coordinate 843,935, forward strand.
CAATAAAGATACGAGTCCCTGCCCTTGTAAAAGTCACAATTTCTTCTTTATGATCTGTACTATGCTTTCCTCTGTAAACTGTGGTTGTTTATCTCTTCTCTCTCCTCTCTTTTCTTTGATTTTTTGAAGAAAGATATTCTCAAAAGTAGAAAATATTGTATAAATAAAAAATAACATACTGGATGTGAAATTGATATCCTTCAATCAATTTTGAATTGAAACAATGATACAGAAGAAAAAAAATTATTGTTTTCTTAAAAAAACTAAAATAAACAATATATTAAAAATTTCCTTTGCCTTCTAACTCCATGAAGAATGAAATTTATTTTAATATCCTGATCTAATAATAATTTTTGTTACAGATGATTCTGGTTGGTGGGGTAAGGGTGGAGTGTTTACAGCGATATCTAAACGAAGTCACTCCGTGGAGGAGCAGTATGAACTGGCAGCTAAAATGAAAGGTTTGTGGAAAGATCATACATAAAAATATTAAGGGCAAAAGATATCCTACTATTGAGTTACTATCAAGTTGTTCATTTTTTCCAGACTTACATGTAGGAGATTGTCACCTTATTTCTATGGAGGAGGAAGATAAGTCAGGAGAGGTGGAAGACTGGGTGAGTATCCTCCATCCTTAATCCCACATCCTCCTTCTCTATCTCAACAAGTTTTATTTTCACTTAAGGTAGGTCTGTACTTTCAGAATTTTCTGTCAAACTGATAATTTTTCATTTTGAATACCTTGAACAAGTCTTAAACTTACTAAAACACCCATAAAAGACATGTCTTTGCAGGTTAATTTTCATACAACATGTTTCAGCACACATACCTCTAAAAACTCAACAGCCAAAATTGAACATAAAAAAGTGTGATATCATATTTCTCTTAGTTATGCATCAAATCACATCAAATTTATGTTAAAACTTCTGAAGATCAAAAATATCCTTTTGCCAAGAGAATATTTGAAATTTTTACTGCAAAACATTAACAAATCGGTGTTGAATCTGTCCATGTCTTTCAGAAAAAAATCTCAAAATATCTTTATTTTTTATAATTCTCAAAATCCAAAATGTTTAGATGCCATTTTTTCTTTAAAACTATTAAGAATTATATCTAATGTTAATAAAAACAGTTACTTTATTATGGTTGACCAGAGAATTTTAACAAAACAGTCTATTGAAGACGTATACCCCCATTTTTGGAATATCAATTTTTTCAATTATTCAATGCAAAATTTTTAAAAAGTAAAAATGAAATGGATGATATACAATGTAGGCTCTAAATCAATAAAAATAGATCTCAGGTAAGTTTGCTTAAAAGAAGATTAAAAAGATTTAGGTCCATAAAAGCAATTAAGAATTCTGTTTCTGTGTATGTACTAAATGACATATAGATCTTATGGACAGAGTGCAAAGTGTTAATTTCCATAAATAATGTATATTAAATGCTTCATATGCACAATAACACTATAATAAACAAATGTATACTTACTAAATCATTTTCAATCACCCAAAATTATTTATATCAATAGAAAAGTAAAAATCAGAATTTTATATTGATGTGTAAAATTAGAACCGGATCCGTAAAAGTGTGGGCCTTCCTTAAGATGGAGCTTTGAAAGCTATATAAGATTATAGTCTAGTACGTGTAAGTAAAAGCTAAAACAGTAAAACTTAGATATGCTGATACAAACTTTAAGAACATGTGCTGAATATGACAGAAAAATCTAAAATGTGATTGCTATTAGGCCATGCAAAGTTAATTACTTGGTTCTCGGGCCTTTTTTCAAGAAATATGATGAGGGAGGGAGGCATTTTTTTTTCTTTTTTATTGCCCTCAAAACATGATGAGGCAGCTTTTTACATTGTACAAAACCTCAAAAAATGATGAGGGAGGTGATTTGGTGGTTTTATTTTATTGATGTAGCAATAAAAGGATCAATGAGGCACCCTTGGAAGAGATGAGGGAGGGCCTGAGAACCAAGAAATTAATTTTTTTTTGCCTAATAAATTCATGAAACCAAACATAAAGTACAAGTCTTTTTACAGATGTGTCTCCTCATAGCTCAACACAGGGACAAGAAGAATAATACTTTATCAGGGATCAAATTATCTGCCCTAAACGAGGGACTCAAGATGGTGTATAAGTTGGCAAAAGTTCGGAAAGGTATCACACTGTGATTCATTCATCCCAATGTTTTAAACTTTAGAAAGCTCATGATTGTTGTCAATTTTCTATCCTCATACAGTAATACATGCTTATTGCAAACACACTTATAATGAATTAATGCTTATAGTGAAGTGATTTTTATTCCCCTTGACTTTAAAATATATTTAACACTTATTGGAAATAAAAAAATAATGCTTATAATGAAGAAAATTTTTCTGTCTCATGGCACTTCATTAAATGCATGTTTTATACAGTATTGTGTTTTTAGTTTAAGAATTTTTATAAATAGACTATTTATTTCTTTAAAGCGAGTGTTCATCTGCCAAGAATTGGCCATGACACGCCGGGATTTAACTGGTACGGAACAGAGAGATTGATAAGGAAGCACCTGGCAGCCAGGGGAATCCCCACCTACATGTATCCTTTGTTATGAGAGATCTCTGTAGGAGGATCATAGAGTTCAGAAGACGTGACTTAGAGTTAAAAGCATTCAAATAGCCTGATTGCTATCAGATGATCACATCATATCTAGTTTTTGAAGTGTTTTTATGAACACATGCAAGGTGCTCTTGTGTCATGAATGTTGTTGTAAACTGTTTGCTGTTTTTAATTTTATGTTAGTAAAATCTGTATTTCTTCAATTTTTTTTTAGCTCTTCTGAGCCAAAGGCTCAAAGAGCTAATGCTATGGCCATTTGTGCAGTGTGCGTAAACTTTTTAGAATATGGGCCATAACTCAAGAACCCCTTGGCCAATCAGTACCAAATTTGTCACAGGGTATCCTTGGCCCTAGGGCTACCATTTATACTAAAATAAGGGTTGGGTCCCTTAAACAAGGGGAGATAATCAGGAAAACAAAACCAAAAGTACTGGTTGCTAAAAAATCTCCTCCTCCATAACCATCAGGCAGATTTTCACCAAACTAACATACAAGGATCAGGATATGTCGTAGATTAAAATTTGCACGGGGAATTACCCTGGGGCAAAGGGCGTGGTCTCAAGGTCACTTCGAAGTTGACCTAAGTTTACAATTAATAAAAACGTGTATATTTTGCTTACTATAAGGACTAGGATCACTAAATCTTGTAAGTTGATGCATCTTATGACTTCACATCAGGTCAGGGTGACCCACTTTAAAAATTTTGCGGGGATTTGTTTTCAAATTGATTTGAAGGCATATTTTGGACACTTTCAGGCCTATGATCATCAAACTTTGTCAGTTGATGCATCTTGGGTCCTCGAACAATGACAACTTAAAAGTAGGTCACTGTGACCTACTTTTTGAACTTTATGACTTATTCTTTTAAAAATATTAAATCCGATTATTTCAGACACTGGGAGGTTTAGAATCATCAAATCTTGTACTTTGATGCATCTTGGGACCTTAAAACATATTTATGAAAAAGTAGGTCACTGTGACCTACTTTTTGAATTTTGTTGACATTTGTTTTCAAATTGTTTAAAAGGCATATTTTGATTACCTTCAGACCTACGATCATCAAACTTGGTCAGTAGATGCATCTTGGGTCTTTGAAAAATGTCGACCTAAATGTAGGTCACGATGACTTACTTTCGACATTTTATGGCTATATTTAAGTATCTTAGGTACTTATAGGCTTAGAATCATCAAACTTTGTGAGTTGATGCATCTTAGGTTTTCGGAGAGTGACGACCAAAAAGTAGGTCATGGTGACCTACTTTTGACATTTTGTGGCTATAATTAAGTATCTCTGGTACTTATTGACCTAAAATCATCAAACTTTGTCAGTTGAGGCATCTTGGGTTTTCATTGAATGTCCAACAAGAAGTAGGTCACGGTGACCTACTTTTGAATATCTCAGGTACTTATTGGCTTAGAATCAACAAATTTTGTCAGTTTAGGCATCTTGGGTTTTTGGATAATGTCGACCAAAAAGTAGGTCACTGTGACCTACTTTTGACATTTGATGGCTATATTTAATTATCTGGTACTAATTGGCTTAGAATCGTCAAACTTTGTCAGACGATGCATCTTGGGTTTTCAGAGAATGTTGACCAAAAAGTAGGTCATGGTGACTTACTTTTGAATATCTCAGGTACTTATTTAATTAGAATCATCAGTCTTTGTCAATTACTGTATCTTGAGTTCTCAGAAAATTTCAATCAAAAGGTAGGTCACTGTGACCTACTTATGGAATTTTATAATTATATTATAATATCTTCAGTCTTAACTGGCTGAATATTATCAAACTTTGTAAGTTAATGCATTTTGGGTCTTATGATACTAATAGAGTTGGAGGCTTCAAATAGAAGTTATAGATTGTTCAATTTATCAGAAGAGCGATTCAAGGCCCTTGGGCCTCTTGTTTTAAATGTTGTAAATTACCACTTTCACTTATCAAGGGGTAATTTAAAGATCTTGTTAATTTCTTAAATAGAAATACAGTGTTTCCACTAAGCATTGACTGTTCTGGTGAAAAAAAGGTTACATGTAATTGAAAAAAGGGACTTCTATTCTGTCCTTAATACAGTTGTAGCATTTTTAGATCATGAAAAACAAAAATGTTTACTTATAAATATATTTTTCTTCTTTCCTTAACGCAAGCATAGCTATTATTATCCAAGAAAACAGAAGGGGATGAAGAGAAAAAATGAAGATGATTCGCACAACTCAAAGTCCCCCAAGTCTCTGGGTAAGTCCAGTCGAAATGTTTATGGAAAAAAATGTTTCTGAATTAAAACAAAATTTTCAATCAAGTTTAGAAGAGCATAAAAGAAGAAATATACTTTTTTTCTTAGCCACTGAAATACTGTAAACCATGGGGATAGTTTTGTCGAGATCTCTTAAATCTTTCACATGAATACCCCAACCCCTCCTATCAATGCAAATACCCATTTTTTACCGACTTATGTATTAATGGAATTTTGTAGGCACAATTCATATTTACACACCTATCTCTAAAACTGAAGATAATAAATGTCACTCCCTTTTTATCCTCAGCCAAGAAGAAGACGAGTCCCAGCACCACCACAATGAATGGTGGCTCCAGCAGTAAACTGCCCGATTTATTTACGGGAATGTGTATTTACCTCCATCCCTCAAACTTCAGTTCAGACAAGCTGAAGCAGTACAAGAGACAGATCATCGCATATCCTTTACACATCCATCATCTCAAAATGGCATTCTGGGAATTTCTCAAGTTACAACCTGCTTGATTTTATTTGAATTTTATTGACAAAAATTATCTCATGTCATTTAACCTAGATTTTTGGTTTAGAAATGATTTACTTTATTTTAATATGAGATGTTGCACACTAATACTGCAAAAGTATGCACTTTAAAGAAGTAATTGCCACACCAAAGATTTATTTAATGGTTGTTATAAGAATCTCTTTCGACATATAACTGTTACACATTCGAGGTTAATGAAATGTCCTTAACTATTTTACTTATGATGGTGATGTCGTCAAAGAATTTTCATCTGATGTTACCCGTGTCATAGCTGATTCCAACTGTGATAAGGTAGGTAGTGACACAGAAAATATATTTCTTTAGACAAATTCATATTCTCTTTTTAGTGCTGTACCCTTTATATCCTTATGTGCTTGGAAATTTAAATGAATTTCAGTCAGTCAAAATTATGTAATATAACTGTTGTAGATGTACATGTATATACTATTAACTGTTGTACCTGTGTACGACTATTGTAGACAACAGCTTCGTGGTTGAAATCTAACATGTCGTGCCCGGTGGTGACACCTGATTGGCTAGATTGCTGTCTACGTAAGAGGAAGATTGTCCCCGCCCAGTCCTACAAACACCCCTCCTGTGATGGAAGCTTACACATAAAGTTTTAGTTTAGAAAATGAGGATCCTCCTCAACATCTCTTCTTGATGTTTCCTGGTCATATACCAAAGATGACAGTAGCGGACTGCTAGTCTTATGAGTGCTTTGAGATTAGTTGTGCTAACATTTTAAAATTCTGATCTGTGATATTAGTGTTAGAGTATTTTTAAATGTTCACCTAAAACAAAGGCTCAGTTTAAAGTTTTTGATCCAAATTTGTCCATCATCTGATTTTTTTTTTTTAACTACATGTATTTATTCAAATATTAAACTTCTGTACACTGGGATAGTTTTAGACAGAATTTAAAAGCCATAGATGAGGGGTATTGAAATTTGTTCTACCCTTTGGCGCTTTGATCAGACCATATTTGATAATATGAGAACGAAACGAAATAGATACAGGTAGATATATCAAATTTTTCAAAATTTCATTATCAGTAAAGCAAGTTTATAATTACCTACTGGGTATTTTGATTAATAACTGCAAAATCTAAATTTAGTGGCAAATAGTTAAGATGACTAGTTCCTAATTTATACAATTCATGGTTTAAAGTTCTGTCCCTAAAAGGAGGTAATTTCTTTTGAACATCTATATACACTGTAGATGCCTACAAGAGCAACAAGGCTACAATTTGATATCGGATTTAAAGACTCAATAATAGAAAATTAGTTTGATATGTTAAAGGGTTACTTTTATTACCAATATTCATTTGTCATGAAGAGAAAAATGATTCAGGTGGGCAGTGTAGACTATGGGCCTCTTGTTTAAGGGTATATCTCTTGTTTTTTTGTGAGACTTGTTAGATATCAGGGTAATACTGTTCTCAAAATAAAATGTGTACCTACAACCTGGCACACTGAGTTTATATTTGTTATTTTGTTAATAACAATTATAATATACTACTACTTGTATACACATATACTTTTCATGGTCAGTGTGGAAGCATGACTTTTTAAATGTATCCCTATCTTGCACCCTTAATTTCTGTCCGATTATATTTTGCTCCTGTAAAGAACAGGATCATCAATCCTATAATTTACCAGTATTGTAAATTCATGTATAATTCAAAAGAGTTTATTTTCTCAAAAATGGGTTGTGACTTCATTTTGAAATTATGTGCAAACTCAGATGTCAGTATTATTTTAAATGTATTATATTTGAAGGTAAGATATTAGGCAGAAATTCATTTTTCAGCAAGTTAGTGTAGATTTGATTTTTATGATTTAAGAGAATCTGCTAGATATAAATTACAGGTGTGATATACTAGAATTTAACCATGAACTTGATTCAGCGGACTCTGATTTCTGCCAAAATCGCTAAATGTAATAGTGTGCAGTATTTCTGTCAGTTTCCAGGGAAAGAGGTTAATTTGATCACTGAGTAAATCTCATCAGCCAGTACCCTTATTTGGATTTCTCTCCATTTTAGAAATGGTATTCAAATCATATCTTGCATGCCGTGGAGCATAAGTTCAACAAACCTGATTTAATTCCTTTGAATGAAAATGATTTCAAACAGATTGAAGCTAAAAAAACTGAAACCTGGTTACCCAAGTAAATCATGAACCTTAAAAGATGAAGGCAGACATACTATTTTTTTTTCTGTTTCAGGTTTTGGTGTTGCTTGCAATTAGAGGTGATCTTTATCCTTCAAATTTAAAATCAAAATATATATCGTTTAGCGTTTTTAATAGCTCAGTTTGACTGATGGTAAAGTAACTGCCCTTCTATATAATGTCAGAAATGTGCATCTTTTAAAAGTTTAAAGTAATTCAAGAAATTCTTTTGCTACGAGAATTGCCTCTTAAAATAACCTGCTATGATGGATTAATAGAGAAGGAAGGTCTATAATTATCATACTGCAGTGCAGGCAGTTGGGAAGCAGTTAAAAGTCGTATTTTTTG
>PRKT01000073.1:852691-949509 GCA_003671525.1 Saccostrea glomerata
GTTGGGGTTTGTTTTACCAGGTGCATGAGGAATTTATCGGTCTTCTTCGACCAGCAAAGATCCAATATCAATATTTTATGCATAATTAATTATTCGTCCAGATGTCGTTTACTCTACGACACGAATACAACCTTTATTGGTTTTTTTTCATGAACATTTTTGAACATTTTTTAAAAACATTTTATTTCACTTTTGGGCCTCACATGAGGCATAAAAGTACAAACAAGAAATAAATCAACAATGATAAGGTAACAAATTTCCTGCAACAGAAATCTGATTTTCCTTTTTCCTTATGCTGAATATGGCAATGTCATTCACGCGCACGTATCAATGAACTTAATGGTACTATAGTAAATCGAAGTGACATAATTTAGCAATTAAAGCATTGCCGATGTTTTATATTTTAGACAATATTTTTTTATATTAATATCTGGACCATTTTATTCGATTCAGATGATTAAAAAAACATGGGAATGGAAAACCCTATGCTGTTTTAGCGGAGAATACATATTTTATCGCAAACTGAACAAAAAACACTTCGTCCTTCCGTAAATTCTTTCTGATAGCTTTGTCTGCGACAACGGGAGTTTGTAATGCGATACGAGAGTGTTAATTTCCTCTGTTAAAGGATTCTATGTTAATTTTTAATAGGAAATCAGTTGAAACAATTTGATAAGCACGTAATGACAGTCCACAATAGTATTGTAACTGTCATTGTTTTATTAAGGACTTTTTCCTGTGACAGGATGGGGCTTACGGTAAACCATTATCCTGCACGAATATTTTCTAAAAATACCCTGGGCCTGAAAATATACATGTACTCTGTATAAAAGACACCCCCACGTAAGTAAAAAAAAAATGTCCTCGTCCCCCCCTCTCTCTCTCTCTTTGTCTTATTTACAGTGCTAAAATGTTGCTGATTCTAAAGATGTTGATAAAGAATTATAAACAAAAAGTCTTCTTTATCGAAAACAAACGGCACATACGATCTCTTAAACCCCGTGCTCTGACCTAACGCCGATATTTCCCGTTTCATTTCTTCTTAATCTGTAATCATGTGCAATATATCTCAAACTCTGAAATTCTAAGCGTTTTTCCGGAGACCCGCCCTGTCAGTGTGTATTTTTAAAAATAAAAGAAAAGCACGATTTTGAAATCTAGGCCACTTTAATCTGAATTTTTAAACACTTATAGCACACTTATGTAAGTCCTATACGCTTGTTTCGTGACGTCGTTTATTCGGAGATGATGAACATTCCTCCAATGAAATTATATTTCTTAAAAAAAAAAAGTTTCCGTAATATTTTATATGCTACGGGTGCTCCCACGCACAGAAATACCCAGTAATTTTATTTTAATTATTAAATATTTGACTTAATTGTGAACAGCTAGGCAACAATATGATTCGGGAGTACTAACATATCATTTGAAAATTGGGTCGACAGATGAAGGTGCCTCTTTAGGAGAGGGTTTTATATTGGTTATATATAAAATTATACACAAAAATGTTCAATATTTTAAACAATCGTTCATTTTACTAGTAACAGTTCTGTATTTTGAAGAATTCAGCAGTATATTGCTAGATAATCATTTTCACAACAAGTTTTCTGTGCCAACACAAGCATGACAATTAAGTATACAATACCGTAACTATTTGTCACTCATGAGGGAATTGGAGTACACTTTAGTTAAAGTCTTTTTGATATTTTTGAGATCTATTTTGCACAAATTGCTGATACTTGTAAGCAAAAAGCTGATTTAGTGAGGTTTATCACGTACAAAAAGCACAGATAAGATAAATCCAGGGGTAAAAAACTGATTTTCTGCATTTTAATCGCTATTTTTTTTAATTCAAAATACCATTGCGATGATACACGCGTTAAGAATAATGAAAGGGTTGTCAAGAGAACATTTTATTAACATTGTAAATTAAAAGAAATAAAATAGGCTCATTATCAAAAAGGGCGAGTTAAAGGCGATTGTGTATGAAAAAGTCAATAATTTATTAATTTCATTATTTGCAAGATTTGAAGACGAGTCTTTGCAAAGGAAAGAAAAGTCAATACCTATTCATGGATGTGAATAAGTGTATATTTTTCAAAGAACAACATAGTGAGAGGATATAGAAGAACAAGATTTGTATATCTCTGACATGAAGAATTATAAAGTACGTATCTACATGTTAATATCATTTTGTTGTGTGATAAAGTGAGGACCCAATAATTACTAGTATTTTTATTTACGTACAAAATTGAAGATTTTTATTGCCAAAATATATAAAAGTAAAGTAATTTTGAAAAATCACTCGTTTTCAAGTCCATGTTCTTTTCCTTCTGCTATCTGTTTTCGTCCGTCGTCGTGCGTTAACATTTGAACATTTTTAGCTTCTTCTCTGAAACTACTGAACCAATTTCAACCAAATTTGGCATATAGCATCTATGGGTGAAGGGGAACAAAAATTGTGAATTTCATGGTCCCTGCCCCCCTGGGGCCTGGGGGTGGGGCAAAAACTACTAAAATTAGTGCAATCTTTAAAAATCTTCTTCTTTACTCCGGGACATCAAGCAGTCAAACTGTTGGTATGATTGTAATCAGCATTGAGTCCTCTACCAAAACTTTGAAATTCATGGCCCTGGGATCAGGGGTTCTAGTGATAGGGTGGGGCTAAACAGGTTATATAGTGAAAATGCATTATTTCTTTGAAATTCTTCTTTTCTGCTCCTGGGCATTAAATAATCTAACCAAGTGCGTAGGTAAGTTGAAAATGACCGCCTTTTCCGAAATTGTGAATTTCATGGCCCCAGGTTCAGGGGTTCTAATGCCAGGGTGGGGCTAAATAGATTATATAGTGAAAATGCATAAATTTCTTTGAAAATCTTCTTCTTTTCTGTTTGTAGGCATTAAATAAACTAACCAAGTGCATAGTTATGTTGAATAAGATTGCCTCTTCTCAAATTGTGAATTTAATGGCCCCAGGGTCAGGGGTTCTAGTGGTAGGGTGGGGCTATATAAATTATATAGTGAAATTGCAAAAATTCTTTGAAATTCTTCTTCTCTGTTCATGGGCCTTAAATAAACTAACCAAGTGCATAACTATGTTGAATAAGGCTGCCTCTTCCAAAATTGTTAATTTCATGGCCCCAGGGTCAGGGATTCTCGTGCTAGGGCGGGGCTATATAGATTATATAGTAAAAAATGAATGATTTCTTTGAAAATCTTCCTCTTTGCTCCTGAGTATTAAATAAACTAACCAAGTACATAGTTATGTGGAATAAGGCTACCTCTTCCAAAATTGTGAATTTAATGGCCCCTGGGTTGAGGGTTCTGGTGTTGGGGCGGGGCTCTTTTTATTATATACATGTAATGAAAATGCATAAATTTTTTAAAACTCTTCTTTTCTGCACCCGAGTATTTAAGCAATGAACTATGTACATAATCATGAGGAGGAAGGATGCCTCTTTGAGATTTTTGAATTTCAGGGTCCCTGGGTTAGGGCTTATTGTATTAGGACGGGGCTCTAATGTTTATATAGTGAAAATGCACGAATTTTTTGAAAATCTTTTCCTTTGTTGTTGGGTATAATGCCAATGATTTTAGTATATATTTTTGACAAAAACCTGCTTCTTCCCAAAATGGTTAATTTCCTGTCCCCTGGGACAGAGGTTCTTGGGGGGGGGGGGTAACATAGTCTGAAATAATTTAATGCTTTGAAATCCGCATTTTGGTATTAATCAACAGCATGATGAAGTAAAATAAAAAAAAAAGAATCCAAAATTTTGAAAGATGTGACCCCAGGGTCAGTGGTTCCTGTGGAATGGGGAGCTCAACTGTGGACCCGCCCTAACACAAGAAGCCCTGACCAAGGGGCCCTGAAATTCACTAAAAGTAGAAATGCATTTTCTCTTTGTTACTCTGATCTAACTCTGGGTATTAAGAAACCAAAATAAGCATGCTGAGAGTATAATTATGATAAGCAATGATGCCTTTTTCAAAATTGTGAATTTCAGGGCCTCTAGTTTAAAACATGAATCAAACTCAATTAGTATTAATCAACAGCATGATGAAGTAAAATAAAAAAAAAGAATCCAAAATTTTGAAAGATGTGGCCCCAGGGTCAGTGGTTCCTGTGGAATGGGAGCTCAACTGTGGACCCGCCCTAACACAAGAAGCCCTGACCAAGGGGCCCTGAAATTCACTAAAAGTAGAAATGCATTTTCTCTTTGTTACTCTGATCTAACTCTAGGTATTAAGAAACCAAAATAAGCATGCTGAGAGTATAATTATGATAAGCAATGGTGCCTTTTTCAAAATTGTGAATTTCATGGCCTCTAGTTTAAAACATGAATCAAACTCAATTGTTGGAAAGTTGTCGCATGATACTCAGGTGACCTATAAGGCCCATGGGCCTCTTGTTTTGATCGGGTTCGTCATTCCATTTCTCGGCGTGACGCACGGCATTTGTTCACACCTGTTCTGTGTTCAGGTAAACTGGAAAGCGGAATTGTTGGAATGTGCAAGATCTGAATAAGAGGGAAGCTTTCTGGTTTTGGGAAAAAGGTAAATAATGAAATATAGTTATAGAATAAGTACTTGCATTTAAAATTACTATGAATGATTGGGCGCCAAGAACTCTTAATATAATGCATGGTGTAGATTTAACGATTAATTTTCCAATGAGAAATGTTCATTGAATTGTAAAAGATCATTTCACATTAAATGTACATATTATAAAATCAGTTGAAAATACGAACAATTAACTTAACGTATTGATTTTAATGCATATCAACTATTGAAGTGATATTGTGTCCACTTATACACACATGACACAATGACAATGAAAAGTCCTTTTACCATAAACTCCCCTATGCCATTTGTTTCCCCACTTTGCATATTGTATTAAGAAACCTAGTTGATGTACATATGTAGGTATTTCTTATTCTTGACGTACAGCGTGCAGAAGCAGACTGCACAAACAAATTACTATGACGTGCAGCTTACATAATATGTGCACCTAAACAGCAGCCAGTTTGAAATGATTTTGTGTGTATGTCATAATAATAGGGTTAACAAACAGTCACAGGTCATTGTCAGTGAGATGCTAATAAACCATGGGAACAAAATATAGGGGTTTCACTCAGGCATTAACTTGGCTTTAATGTTAACTTTAATTCATTTAGGCCATATTTCTGAAAAGAATTGTCTGACCACATGCTTACCTGAAAAACTCTACAGGGGGTATAATTGGTGTTGAACTTATCTGGTGAAAGATCTATTGTATATCTTTATTGTCATTATCACCTTGACAGACCCCGGGGGTATGTATTAATTAGCTTGTCCACAAACTTGTTTCTCTGGACTTAAAAAAAGCGCAAATGTGTCAAATTCCATACTGATATAAATCAATATTTAAATAATGAGATACTTAATTTTTTCGTAATAATTAATTGTTTTTTCATTGCATAATTTGGAAGTCCATTAGTTACGTTATGTAATTTGAAGGATCATTTTTAGCTCACCTCGACGAAGTCGAGATGAGCTTATGCTATACCCCCGGCGTTGGCGTCGGCGTCGGCGTCCCAGGTTAAAGTTTTAGGAGCAAGTCCATTCCCAAGTAACTATAAGCCCTACCTGAACCAAACTTGCATGGATGATGCATCTAGGGATGTACACTACCAGACTTGCTTCGGATGCTGGATCTGACCTACATTTTCTAGATGAGTGACCAGGTTAAAGTTTTTGGAGCAGGTTTAAGTTTTTCGAGCAGGTCCATTCCCAAGGAATTATAAGCCCTACCCAGACCAATCTTGCATGGATGATGCATCTAGGGATGTACACTACCAGATTTGCTTCGGATGCAGGATCTGACCTACATTTTCCAGATGACTGACCAGGTTAAAGTTTTTGGAGCAGGTCTATTCACAAGGAACTATAAGCCCTACCTGGACCAAACTTGCATGGATGATGCATCTAGGAAAGGACACTACAAATCTTGCTTCGGATGCTGGATCTGACCTACATTTTCTAGATGAGTGACCAGGTTAAAGTTTTTGGAGTGGGTCCATTCCACAGTAACTATAAGCCCTATTTGGACCAAACTTGCATGGATGATGCATCTAGGGATGGACACTACCAGACTTGCTTCGGATGCTGGATCTGACCTACATTTTCATTCCCAAGTAACTATAAGCCCTACCTGAACCAAACTTGCATGGATGATGTATCTAGGGATGTTCACTTCCAGACTAGCTTTGGATGCTGGATCTGACCTACATTTTCATTCCCAAGTATCTATAAGCCCTATTTGGACCAAACTTGCATGGATGATGCATCCAGGGATGGACACTACCAGACTTGATTGGATGCTGGATCTGACCTACTCTTTCATTCCCAAGTAACTATTAGCCCTAGCTAAACCAAACTTGCATGGATGATGTATCTAAGGATGGACACTAACAGACTTGCTTTGGATGCTGGATCTAACCTATATTTTCCATACAAGAGACCAGGTTAAAGTTTTGGGAACAGATCAATCTGAATGAATTTGAAGTCCTTGATATCTGCAGTATTAACAGTTATGAATATTTGCTTACACTATACATGTTTTTCACGCTACATGCATAGAAATGTGTATATGCCATGTAAGGGGTTAAACACAATTTGCAAGAATATTGTCGTTGGGATGAATACTTAATATTAACAAAATATGATGTGAGATTTGCATTACTTAAACTGATAACATTCGTCGAGGTGAGCTTCGTAATCTTTGATTACCTATGTTTCTTAATATTAGTATTTGGGGGTCAGTCGATCAATTTAGGTAGTATTTCCTTATGATGCAGGTCGAGATAGAAAACACTTCTGTGCTTTATGGTGGAAAGAAATCAATGATTTTATTTGTTTTATGATAAAGAGCAATTGTTCTTAAATTTTTTTATTGAAGCATAAGCAATATCATTGTTTAGGAAAAAGATTATTTTAAGTCAATATATCATTGAAAGATATCATCTGACTTAAAAGATAACTCCCATGAATATTTTTCCGAAAAAGGTGTTGTACGCAACAACAAAAATATGAAACAGCAAATGATTTCAAATTGTTTGACTAATGGAAACAACATTTTGTTATGGATATCTGTATGATATTTCAAACCCAGCACATTGATGGTATAAATACTGTACTTAAATACATGTACCAAAATGTGAAAAAGCGGAAATATTCATTTTATATTACATTTCATTGTAAGCAACAATTATCAAGTATTAATTAAACCAACCCAAAATTTTTATTGACAATATAAACTGATTAAGTTTTCTTTCAACAGAATGTAATGCCGACAAAGCTTTTTAGATGACAATGCAATGAAATCTTATCCTCACGAAATTTGATGCTTCTACAGTATAAAAGTTAGCATATGCATTATACTAAATAGATATCTTAAACGTAAATTTAATTATCAGATTCACGTATCAGATATTTTTAGAGCACTGCATGCCTAACATTTACTGTAACATCTTATTTACTGTAACAACTGATAGGTGATGGTATTAATAGAACTCTGTTTCTCTACATTGTATTCACTATTTAGTTTTTGTGGACTTAATTTTCTGAAATCTTGCTTTGGATAAATAATTCTTTTCTGACTTTGAATCTTTACTAAGAACTTCTTATACAACCTATATATTAACTATTTGTGTGTCTCATGTTGACCTACATACTGGAGGGAAATATCTATGTAGTGGGAATTACCTACTATATTTTTGAAACAGCTTATGTACTTGAATACTCTTTTGTGATTTCATTGTGAAAGTTGACAAATCTTAGGCACCCAGTATAAATACAGTACAAATTGTGCCTGAGTAAATATAGGCATTTGACAAGCATATCAAAAAACAGCTGCTTTAGGGGGAAAAATGAATCTTTCATGTTTATATAGGAGGATTTGATGGGATAAATTCAAAAAACTGAAAATTCTTATAACAAGGTAAGATAAATTTTGATAAGCTTTATGAGAACTCTTGGAGTTTAGCATGGGGGTTAATCATTATTGGATCATATCTTGTTTTTTGGATTCACTGAAAAGCTCACTCAGTGGAAACTGAGCATTAATTGCCAATTTGGCTGATTAGACACTAGAAGTTCAATCAGCTAATGAGATTAGTCCGAACATCACTCATCTGTAACCTCTAATACTTGGAGTGATTTTCAGTCAAAGGAGACAGAAAGATTTTGGGGAAGGGTTCCTGGATTCTTAATTATACAGTCAGGTTCTCAAGGGTATAGCACACCCCCTCTGTAAATTGGTAAAGATCAGAATCTTGATGTAATTATAAAGATCTATTGATTGGGGAGGGGTTTAATTTGGTGGTTTTCTGGATGTGGATGTTATAATTTATTTTTGCATGTGCATGGTAATTAAAACAGCACACCCAATGTCTAATTGCATTTTGGTGGTTTTGTGCAATTATAAATGGTATGGACAGCTTTAAAATGATGATTTTAAGATATGGAAGATGAGAGGACCTTAGATATGTGAAGCTCTGTCTTTGAAGAATGCATACATATGATGTATAATTTTAATGTACACTGGAAATGTAAATATAACACTTTGATTGCATATTTTCATTTCTAAGTAGCTGACAGAGATATATACAAAATAAACCTTGTTTGTTTATCATGTTTATGAGGAAGTACTTCAAGGGGTTCTAAGTGGAGTTTATAAGCCTTGAAGTCATTTGAAATTCTTCAGCAGTAATATTTATCAAGGTTAAAATATGAAATGTAAACAGTGGATTTGAATTCTGATTATGCATATTTGGATACCAGCACTGTGTTTCATTTTAAAATACTGTATACCTGTACTAAGACTTTTGAAAACCTTTTTTTAAAGCTTCAAGTAATTTTGAGTTCATGTAATTTGGTTAACATTTGATTTGGTTTATGTGTTCAAATCAAGTAAATGTACATTTAGAATTTTTATCTTTAATGTTTATAGATATGTATTTTTTTAAAATTGTTGATTCAACAGAATCAGAAAATCGTCCCAGGCACAAAAATGATACACACGATACATTGCACATATCCCACATCTAAGCATTTGATCCTACATGTATCAGCAAAGTTTTTACTCATCAAAAATTAATTTAGAATTACTAAGGATCACTCAGCTTAATATAAGAGGGCCGGCTTTAATTAATATGTTCTACAAAGTGTATTAGATTAGATGACAAATAGCTATTTCCCTTATTTGGCACTACTCTGTGAATGGTGTTACTGATGGTATACCCAGATTAACCCACACAAAACTGCGATCACTGGCCCTTTATTTTTATGGCGTAACAATAGTTGTAATCAGAAGTGTTGGTCATAGTAGAGTGATTCAAGCCTTGTTTACTGTGGACTCAATGACCCTCAGAAAACCTGTGTGTCTGTTGATTCAGTGAAGATTATGCCATAAACACACCTGAAGATTATAAGGAACAGCTAGTTAGACTTTACGATTTAAACCCCATTTTCTCCTCGACACACAGGTAAATGCGACTATCTCGCTGCAGTGTGTAGTGACACATTTTTTTTGTTTGTCTGGCCGCTTTATATTGAATTAAATCTTGATGTGGAAGGACTTTTAAAAATTGTGTCTCTTCTGGTGATTCATTCAAGGTAAACGTACAGTTAACGAGAGGGTGCATCATCTGAGACAAAAGGAAAGGAGGTAAATCTTGACTTTGTATGTCTTTAACGTTGATTTTTATCCATGTTGTAGCAAATTTAATGTTTAACCTTAGCAGGTATAGGTATCGGTCTTATGTAGATTTTAGGGGAGATAATATAACATGTATATGGCTTTGTTTGCTTCACTGGTTCTGTTTTTGTCTTTGTTTGTCATCATGAAGAATTTCTCACTGAATTTAAAAATAGTTTCTCACAGCACTGTAATTAACATATAACGGAAAATACCTAAATATGGAGATAGTTGATAAATGTTCCTATCAAGTACAGCTCTGGGGTGTAGCTATATATTTACAAGAGTTGTAATTTATACTTTACTTATATCTGAACATACACTGACAGGCTTGAATCAATTCCGTTTTCCTAATGTATTATTTCCATGATTTGAGGAAATTTTAACCAATAATTATTTTATTTTAGGAAATATATGAAATTTGTTCTTATTTGTAGATAATTAACTAAATTAAAGAGAATCAAAAATTCCCAGCCTCGGGGTTGTATGCATGCCTGGTTTTCTGACAATACGCTCCCTATCAAATTTCTATATCTACGAAAAAATTTGTCATCAAATACCTGTTTATTGGAGGAATCTCATTAAAGGACTACGGAGTATTCAGTAGTAATAATGGGATATCTGTTTTATGGAAATCTGCTCATTTAAGGATGCGTGGCAGATAAAATGAGGAATTATAATGCTACTGCTCGTGATTATCAATAAGCCATTATAAAATCAGAATGTTCGCAATGCATCATCGAAAACAGCTTATAGCTGACAGAGTAAGAAACTGTCTTAATGTGTGAATAGATATAATTAAAAAAAAAAGAAAGAAAACATGTTTTCCAATTTGGCAGGTGTCATAAAACACTGAACACAGTTAGGTGCTTTGTTGTGGAGTCTAAACCTTCACCAATTAGCTCATACTATCTCATACAATACTCAAAATACAGAAAATAGGAGACAGTTATATCGGGCAGAGCTGCAGTAGAACAGAAGATTTTATCTGCGGGAATGCTCAACAATTCTGTTGTTCGTGTCATTGCCTGTATGCACTCTATCCAGCAACCTAATTAAGCAGATTATAGCCATAAAATTGACATTGCAGGGCACAATAAATAGACCTCCATTCACAGTCTGGAGACTCCACTGTGTCAAGGGAGGCAACTCTGGGTCTTCCATTGTCTTGACAGACATGCTCCTGCATTAATGCTCGAGATTGATTTTTTTTGGAGAGTTGTGTCATCGTGAAAAATAAATATGAGGGTAATGATGGATTGAGTGGCGGTCTACAAATGGATTAACATACAAACCAGTGTTGATGATAAATCCAGTTTGTAATTAGGATCTGATAATTATTTCCTGTCCTGGGTTTGTTGCAGACTGCCACTGAGGCACAGCGCTCTGCAATGGAATGAATTATTTTAGGAAAATATTGATTGCTTGCTTACAAGATTTTGGTATACATATCAGGGACTCTTTGGAATTTTTGTTTCTAAATGCTTTGTGTATTCATGATTTAGTATGCGAAGTCAAGCCCCGAGTCAAGATGTGAAATAGATTTATTGAAGTCTGATTTTGTGGGATTAATTGAGCCAAATCAAGTGTCTTGTATTTAACATTGAAAGATTTTTCTTGGACGTTGAATACTGAAGCTTTCTGGAGACACTATTTGTGAAGGGTAAGGACTTATTATGAATTATGTTCAATAATGTGAAAAGAGGTTGATGCTGTGTGATCAATGTTTAATGTTTAATTTAGGCTGGGCAAATTCAGTTTGTACAATATCCTCAATTTAGATGATTTATAACAATAACCCTTAAAAAAATATTGTTAAATATTTATTCTTTGTTTAAAAAATTATATTTACATTTCCGAGTCTGCAAATACACAGAATAAATGTGCTAGCATCTGCAAATTAGCTTCATTATTAGATATATATAATTATATATTTTTTTGGCCAAAAGGAGTCTTAAAATGATGCTTCAACACTTCTTTTCAGTAACACAATAAGTTGGTAAAAAGTGGTTTAAGAGCATCCCTACCTCTTTAAAGAGGATTTTTCCTGGTGTCATAATGAGAAGATGTCTTAGTAGAGTCATCTTACTTCCTTTAAAGTATATATAGATATCCGATTTTGTAGCTTGATGTGGAATTTATTTTATGAGTGGGTCATGAGTGGGATTTTTTTTTATTTTCATAAAATGAAAATTTAAAAAAAATCTTGTCTCACCAATGAAATAAATTCAATATTCAACTACAGAATAGCGAGTTTTACATGCATATTTATTACATTTTTTAATTTTTTCACTTTCTCTATGCCTCTGTCTTTTTGTAACACAGTGTCGTAGGCTGTGATGTCTAATGTATAAGTTGCTGAGACAACTCACAGTATAGCTAAGTGTGAGATTGAAAATATTGTCAATAGGAATTTCAACAACATATTCGGAGAAAACCTAACAGTTTTAGTCTCTCTCAGAGTTACTGTAAACATATTACATTTGGCTGTGTATTCTTTTTAGCGCTTTTGGTGGAAAGAAACGTCCGCTAATTCAAGTACAATGCTAAATGTCTTGCACATATACTCATGTATACGAAAATGAATAAAAGCACTAAATCAAATCTACGCTAACCTGTTCAAAAATTAATTTCCGCCAAATATGGTACAAGCCAAATGTAATACATTTACAGTATTTAATTAGTCTGTCTTATACAGCAAGTCAAGCAGGATTTTTTTCCCCACTGTACATCCATGAAGGAATGGGAAATTGAGAATTTTGCTCCACTAATTCTGCTATTCTTCCTTATTCTTCTCACTTTGAATTTGTATCACTGTGACACAAAATATCACATTCAACAAATTGATAAATCACACTCACAGTATTTAATTGTTGAAAATGTAATGAATAGTTTAAATTAGGGGACAGTGAATGGAAAAGCATGATATTGCATATTTCTATTGGCAGTGCGATATTTCTGGTGTGCAGATGTGGATGGCTGATAAAGAATGGAGTAAAATTTTCATGCATCATACACAAATGATAAACCTTTGTTTTTTGTTCTCCAAGTTGCAGTTAAATTTTGAATTCTCTACATTTACACAGGCATATTTATATCTCTTCCAACTTCCTTTGTTAATGTTAGCTAATCACTTATTTCATTGTTGAAACCAAGGAAACTACAGGAATGCATGTAGTTTAAAATTCATCGTTAAAATATTTCTGCACATTTCTATTGACTATTCTTAGGGTAATTCATCAACAGAAGTTAGCCATAGTTATTTTCTATTATTCTTGCATTAACGTATTGATGAATACTTTAATAGACACAAAGTAATGTCTGTGAAAATATTTTTAAATGAACTAGAGTATGAGATTATTTTTTTTTTATACTGTTTTTGTGTAGAAGTCATTCAACCTTGCATACATTAAAACCTTTTGTATGTGATCAGTACCTTTTTTTATTGGTCATTGGCTGTATAAAGTTCAAGGAAATGTAATTTGGAGAACTGTCTTTGCTGGTGTGCAAAAGGAAACTTACTTTTTGGGGTTAAATCCTTTCAATAAAGGAAGTACTGATTATTAATTATAAAAGTTTGGTTGGTGTATACCTCACAAAACAGAGAAGAATTTAACATGGAATTTGCAACACATTTGTAATTTTTGTTTTCCGGTAAAGAGGGAAATTCATGACGAAAATTATAGATATTTTAAAATTTACTTTTGTAATTAATATCATGGAGGAATCTGAAATTGAAAATAAGATGCCATTATCCAAACAAAAAAGTTTATTGGGAAGGCGTTTAACTTGGAAACCTTTGAAGTTTGCAGTTTTCCACACATTTTGCTCTGTTATCCGCCATTCTCTTTGTAATTTTGAATTCCAATTAACCTTTTTGTTCAAATAAAAGGAGCAATCACTTATATGCAAATCTATATATGATAAGGAATTTATATATTTTTTTTTTTTACAGAAGAAAGCTTGTAAAGAGAAGCTAAGAGAGACAACTCTGCAGTACAAATTGTGCCAATAGGAGAAGAGGATAATTATAGTCAGTGCCAAAGAGACAGCTCTCAGTGATGGATTGGAGAATCTGTTGTGTTCTGTTATTTTCCACATTTATCTTCATTGTAAATTGTCAAGGTAATTCACAGATTCATCATATTTACGTATCATACTTTGTCAATACAATAATACCAGTAATGCTTGTTTGTTGAAATGCTTGTTTGTTTTACTGGAAAAGGGTTCAGGATTTGACATATGATAATACAAGGGAAAAATAACTCAAAATTATCTGAGATTTTAGGGAAACATTAAAGTGTTGCAGTTGATTTATACACATATATTTGAAATTAATTTGGCAACTTTCTTTTAACATGTACAGAAGATGAAAGTGACTAAATTGTCTCCTATTGTGACTTAAAAAAACTGTGATCAGAAGATGTTGGAAATAGTTTAAACATAGAAATTTGTTTAAAAATATCTTGTGTGTCAGATAGGAATATGTAACATACCAAGCTTTCCTTCAAGGAGACTACAAGTAATTAAAAATGAAGACGCATTAAGAGTTAAAGTTTGCACATCAATTTACGCTTTTTTGCTTTCTGGATAATCGTGTTTAGAAGGTGTAGGTACCTTACATATTGTATCATCAGTATGATTACACAACTTTATTATTTCACATGTACGTGTACATATATAGCACATGTTTCATTGGTGGAAAAGCACACTGCCTAAGAGATCTATATAGATGGCTTGAAAAACTGATATTCAAACCAATGAAACATTTTCTAATTGATGGAGAATCAGCTATTTTAATATAAGAAGTAAAGGGGTAGATCTTCATTGAATGTCAATATTAGCTTTCCCTATACTCTCTGGTTCTTGTAATTCTACTTTGCCTTTTTATTTGTAGATGATCAGATGCCCCCCAAAATGATCAGCACTTTCAACAGTGAATATTACTTTCCCATGCTCTCCATGCTAGCTGATGCTAAGATTGAATGCAGTGCTAAAAACGGAAAAATTGAGTAAGTTTGTGAGGATTTTGATGCTGGTCAAGTTTTTTCCACTCAGATTCAAACCTAATTTGAAGTAGTAATAGTACTGTGAATTCATAACACAATTCTTATGGTAAAAGTATACTTCTGAAATATGAAAGAGACTACC
The DNA here is from genome assembly GCA_003671525.1 of Saccostrea glomerata. NCBI lineage: Eukaryota > Metazoa > Mollusca > Bivalvia > Ostreida > Ostreidae > Saccostrea > Saccostrea glomerata. The sequence goes on from PRKT01000073.1 coordinate 867,582, forward strand.
AAATATGACAAATAAATTTTTTAGGCACTAGCTTGTCCAAGGGCAAGTACATGGTCAAAATTCACTTGCCCTACCAGAATTTTTACTTGCCCCCACCATCATGATACTGTATGCTACACAACTAATACTGTTTATATTTATATAAATTTAAAAAAATTGAAAGACAAATGCTGAGTAGATCATGCAAGCTCCTGCGTGTAGCTTTAATTCTATGAATTACTGGTGGATTTAATTTTTATAAAGTCATGTACTGACACTTAGTCACTTGCCCACAGACAAGTGGTAAAAAAATTTCACTTGCCCACCCCTAAAATATACTAGTCCTGGGCGTCGGGCAAAAATAGAAAGACAAATGCTGAGTAGATCATGCAAGCTCCTGCGTGTAGCTTTAATTCTATGAATTACTTGTGGATTTAATTTTTATTAAGTCACTTACTGACACTTAGTCACTTGCCCACGGACAAGTGGTAAAAATTTCACTTGCCCACCCCTAAAATATACTAGTCCTGGGCGTCGGGCAATAGGATTTGTCAGCCCCTGTTTAGGGCTATAAATTGTAGATTAAAAAAAGACCACATTGCATCATTATAATGAATGTTTTAGGTATGAATGGAAAAAAGATGGAGTAGTTGTAAGGAACAGCAAATATGTAACAGTGGACAAAAACTTAGGAACCTTGCAGTTTATCCAGATGCAGGCAGTCGATTATGGAACCTATCAATGCTTTGCGAAGAATGATTTTGGAACTTCACTTTCCAAGCCCTTTAAAGTTAAAATGTCTGGTAAGAAATCAACAACAGTTGCCAAGAGCAGCTCAGCTTATACTATTGAATTTGATTCAAGGTCAAGGTCATATTTATTTGCAGAGAGCTAATGCTATTTATAATCATTGGGCAAGATCATGTTAATTTATTTTCTTATTGGTACCAGTTTCTTTGTTTACCAAAAATTGAATAACCTACAAAATACAGGCTTTCCAGTAGGCAATGAGAGAGTGTTGGTTTACTAGTTGATATAAATTCCCTAAATTACTGGTTAATTTATAGAACAAGACTAATTGAAAACATGGCATGCATCAGGGTTCAGTGTCCTGTAAATTTAACTGGTGGTATTTTGGATTTTAAGCTGAATTATGATTATGTTTGTTGTGTAAAACACTAACATGTCTTGTATCTACTGTGAAATTACAAATTTTCTTGGGGCGTAATAATTTACATTGTTTTCAAGGTGTGAAGAGACCCACAAAATTCAAGCCCGGCCATTACGAAATGTAAAATGTAACATAATAACTACTCAACAATTCTACATCCATGCACGAATTCAAATCCCCACGAACCAAGACTTTTTCCTCAACCCACAAAAAATTGACCCCTCGAAACTTTGTGATTTTACAGTAATTTATGGAACACAATTGTGTCTGCACATATTGTCGTCCTCTTCATATTGTCGCTGGTAAAATGTGAAGATACTCTCATGCTTCACATATCTTTTTCTGTCCATATGAATATAATTAAGATAAAACTATTGAGAATACTGAGGCCAAGAGCTCTTGAAATTTGACTGAGTTGTTTTAATTTATTTTCATAGCAATGGGAGCTTTTCCCTCCAAAGAACCCCAAGAAATACAATGTAAGGAGTTTGAACATTGTAAAATTCCTTGTCGTGATAAACCAGAATGTTCACCGGATTCTGAGTGCAGAGTGGAGTGGAAAATCGGAGAAGGCACCAAGACAAATGTGGAGTTATCGAAAAGAGTCGGGGTGGATGGTGATGGTAAGTAGAAATAAGATGTATTCCACTAAAGTATACTGTAAACATATTACATTTGTGGTTTTGGTGGAAAGCAGAATCTGCTAAATCAACTACAGGTTAACTCTGTTATCTCAACATTGGTGTGACATTCAGAAAATTTTGAGATATCCGAGGTGTCAAGATATCAGAGTTGAGACTCAACGTCCGAGATTTCACTTCATAGTAAAATAGTCGATTTCTTGTATTACTTAATGATCTCAATAGAATGTGGCTCCTTTCTTTCAGCTATCCCTCTATATATATACTTGAAATCTAAGAAGTTATTCAAAAAAGTGATATTTCGATTTTATTAATTTCGAACAATTATGGTTAGAGTCGACATCTGTGATATGAGAAAAAAAAAAATAGTGAAAATTCATTTCATTTCACTTCATTTTTTTTTTTTATCATTCATCATTATTTTTATTTCATTTTCAAATCAAAATTTAAAATATCTTTTTGTATTTTAACAAACAAACTGATGTTACACATGCATGAATTAAGGCTGATTCTATAATCGTGCATATCGTAGAATGTATTGTTTCCTTTTGAATTCATATTTACCACATTGTCTTAGTAAAATTGAATTCAGTGACTTTTATTCATTGTAATTCAGCTACTTTTTCCAAATGTTAAAGCTATGTTAGGTTTCAACATATAAATGCAGAATCGTGCAGATTTATCAATGATATCACACCTAAGCTGAACATTAAACAGTTATGTCTCAGAGATGCCGAGGGGGCTTGGGATTCCTCTACTAACACAGTTCTATAGAATTATTTAGTGCACCATCAAAACAGGCCCCAATGTCCAGATACACCAGGTAAATTGTGCTCTTGAGACCTTGAAGAATAGTTGAGATAAGTGGGGTAGTCGACATTACCGAGGTCGACATATCAGAGTTTTAAGAAACATTTATTTAGTAAATACTCCTGGAACTGCACATGGACATATCCGAGGTTGTCAATATATCTGATGTTGAGATACCAAAGTTAACCTGTACATCGCTGAATATCTAACAATTTGTATGTTATACATTATATCTAGCATATTCAGATTCAGATAGCGCTAAATTAAATTTACCTTAAAATGTTGAAAAAATTTCCACCAAATATCATACATGCCATATATATGTTATACATTTACAGTATGTTATGAAATGTATAAATTCAATGTACTGAAATATATGCAGTCGCTCAGAAAAATATAAGTGCAAATAGTACATGTATTTTTCTATTCTTTGCAGGTGACCTCCATTTTATATGGACAAAAAACACAGATTGGACTGGATAAGACTACAAGTGTGGAGTGTGGCAAGAACAGCTCAAGATGTTGGTTGTTGGAAGTCTAACGAAACTTAGAATAATCAGTAAGTATTTAGTTATTGAAAGGATCATCAATTATTAGAAAACTTTACCTTTTTCTAAAATAGCAAATAGTAACTCCTGCTACCAATACAGTCAAACCTCATTACCTTAAATTCAATGGGACTTACAGAAAAAATTTCGAAATATCCAAGGATCAGAAACTTTCATAGAAAAGTACCTTAAGAATGCAGGGTTAAAACTTCAAAATCAGTTCAACATATCCATGGTATTCATCCATGTTTGAGAAACCAAAATTCAACTGTATTTCTTAAACAAACAGTGATACACCAAAATTTACTTTCTCAATTTATGTAATGTTTATTGTCTTATTTTGAGGAATTGAAAATGTGTTTTGAGGAATTGTCAATGTGTTTTGAGGAATTGTCAATGTGTTTTGAGGAATTGTCAATGTGTTTTGAGGAATTGTCAATGTGTTTTGAGGAATTGTCAATGTGTTTTGAGGAATTGTCAATGTGTTTTTCAGCTGCTAGACGTGTGCCCAGCCTGGATCCCATTATGGTTTTTAAATCTGGTGGTAAAGCCCTGTATAGAGGAGAGGGTGTTCTCAAATGCATGTTTTCAGGATAGTGAGTAGAACTCAATTTTTTTCTTTTAACCTAATACTCTAGTATTTGCTGTTTTAAATACATGTAATTTCTCATGAGTTCAATATTCACCAGTCCTGAAAGATTAGTTGAATTTTCTGTTATATTCTTTTAAAAAAAAAAATTCATTATTTTGTAGTGCAGCACCAGATATTGAGTGGGTTTCTCCTGACAATGTAGTCATCAAGAATTCTGGCAAATATTTGATCAGCGATTACGAAAGGACACTGACAATTAAGGATGCAATGCCAAATGATGAAGGTCTCTACTCTTGTAGAGGAAAAGGCACAAACAAGATGGACACCCAGAGAGTTTTTCTTAATGTTACCTGTAAGTTCATTTTAAAGGTGCATAGACACATGCAGATTTGAAGTAATTATACAGAAAATTTGAGAAAATATTAACTTCAAATCTGTGTCAATGTACCTTTAAATGTATAGATAGTTTTTGATAGGCCTGAATTTACCAAGAGTTATTTCACATTGGCCACTCATATTCCTTCATTATTCAACAAACTTTAACATTTTATACTGGCCACTGTGGGGTAGGAAGTATCGTTTTGGCGGCCAAGGAAAATAACTCTGAGAGGAAGTAAATGATACATGTACATGTATGAAAACTATCCAAGTTTAACAAATAAGTCTAAACTGATAGAACTTTATTCGAAAATCAAACGGGGACTTGGTGAAAAATACAAGAAAACCGGAAATTCTTTGAATATCTTCAAACTAACTTGATTCAGTCAAATTCAATGAAAATAATTTATCAAGAATTCATTGGTGTTCTAGATACAAGTTTCTTGTAAAGTTTATATCTACATGTACTGATAAATATTTTTCAGCCGCCCCGATGCTTGATTCGGATTCTAAAAATCCCCAGATGAATGATTTGTTGGTGTCCGTTGGGAAAAATGCCACGTTTTACTGTGAGGCCACATCTTTACCTGGGGAAAATCAACCAACTGCTCCACGGTGGATGAAAAACGGAGAGGTTCTACAAATTGATGGAAGTAAGAATACAACTTGAAAATGTGTGTTTTTTTGAGTAAAAGTTTTAAAGAAATTATGATTACCTTCTCGAACTATATATGCAGATTTTCATGTTGGTATATTTTGAGTGGTAATTTCATGAAGTTAAGATAAACATTTTACAAAATACTCCTACTTGTTTTTAGGCAAGTATATTTTGAGCCCTGACCAACAGATGCTGATAGTGACAAATGTACAGAAAGGTTTAGACTCTGGAGCTTTCCAGTGTATGTCTGAAAACAGTGAAGGTGTTCTGTTCAAGGAGGCTTTACTTAAAGTTATAGGTAAGGTGAACAATTTATTTCTCAACTATTTCTAAAAAATTGACTGTCATTATACAGTGAAGTCTTATGAATTAGGAGGCTTAATTATCCAGGCAAGTTTTGCAGGGAACAACTCATAATTTTAATGTCAAAAGTTGAATACATTGAGAAATCTTGATTTCCAAAATTAAATGAAGTGACTGGAAGTGCTAACCATTAAGAAAAAAAAGTAGTACATGAAACAAAGCTACATGTACATGTAATTTCAACTGCAACCTGTTATCTCTGAAAGTTGACCATTGATATTGTGCTGCTCTTGAAAGAACCAAGCACGCTGACTCTTGAATCCCGGCTACATTTTGTGCCCATTTAGTTCAACATTAATGGCAATTTGGTCTTGAAATCTTTGTTTAATTCAAAGAACAGTTCAATGGTAGTTGATTAATTATTTTAATACCAGCGCTGAGAAAATTATCCCTCATCCCAGCTTTGAAATGGGAAGGGGGGGTATGTTTTGTGCAAAAAATATAAAGATATATTTTTTATTAATAAAATACAATGTTTTAGTTGTAAATGGCTTTAAAATTGGTGGAAAATTAGCATCTTATAATTTTATCTCTATAAACATATGTCCCCCACATCCCCCACCACCATCTGACCTGCAGTGCCTTGATGCACCTATATATTGTCTCGTAACCCTAAAAGAAAAATTGATATTCACGAAATGTTTATACCTTTTGACCTTCTTTTATTAACAGAAGTGTATAATCTTTTTTTTCTTCAGATCCAATAACAATAATACAGAGACCAAAGGGAAGCTACAAGATAATGCCAGGAGACAAAATAAGTCTGGGAGTTTTGGCTTCAAGTGAACCATCTTTGTCTCTACGCTACAAATGGACATTCATCAATCTGCAAGGTGAAGAGCAAGTGGTCAAAGACAATAACATATGGAAGATATCCAGACCGACATTGAACAATCTGACCATCGATGTCAGTCAGGTTTCAGATCCTAGTGTTGTTCTCTCTATATCAGGGGAATATATAGTGGACGTCTTCCATAACTACGACTCCGAGAGAATCAAGGTCACTGTTGAAACGGAGATCATCACCACCGGTAAGCTTGTGTTGTCACTTCGAGTTTCATAATTTCTATCATAATTGTTAGAATAGGAAGACCAAGTTAATATTTACATATGGAAATGTACATCTTATAAATACATGTATAATATAGGGCCGAAAAAAAACCTTAAAAGATATCCCGAGATTTGAGATATCAAGGGTAAAGTTCTTAAAAATAAAGTTGCTAGAACTTCCAAATCACTTTGACATATCAAGTGGTATTTGCGATATCCATGTTTTTTTGATACATGTATTGAAGTTCTAATGTACTTATTTCACTGAAAATATTTTTCAAGTGTGTACTGTTATCAAGTAATATTATATAACTTTGTGAAATCCGGTAAACTGATTGGTCAATACGAAGTACTTATTTTTTAATAACGACCGCTGAAAGCGAATAATGACTCGCACGAGCACATTAAGTTCATTGATACGTGCGCGTGAATGACATTGCCATATTCAGCATAAGGGAAAAGGAAAATAAGATTTCTGTTGCAGGAAATTTGTTACCTTATCATTGTTGATTTATTTCTTGTTTGTACTTTTATGCCTCATGTGAGGCCCAAAAGTGAAATAAAATGTTTTTAAAAAATGTTCAAAAATGTTCATGAAAAAAAAAACAATAAAGGTTGTATTCGTGTCGTAGAGTAAACGACATCTGGACGAATAATTAATTATGCATAAAATATTGATATTGGATCTTTGCTGTTCGAAGAAGACCGATAAATTCCTCATGCACCTGGTAAAACAAACCCCAACTCCCTCCATTTTATTGCCGTTTTGACATATCGATCAAAAATATTATACATGTCGGTGTTACATATAAAAACTTCAGCCATCTGTATTGTGAAAATGAACACGTGCGTACATGTTGTATGTTATAATAAAAAAAAATTGTCGTTCATTTGTTTTCATTTAAACATGCAAATAATTTTTTTTTGAATTATGCACAACTACAATCCCGTATAAAACACCACATCGCCTAAAAAGACGGCCCAACCGGAATTTCCATTTAAATCTACACTATACCCACCTTTAAAAGGGGGGATGCACAAGACAATTTAATTGTCAAGTTGTAAAATTGTCTCACTTCATAAGAAAAAATAAATAAATTAAAAAATTCTAGTACCATGGCAATCTGTGGTACATGTAAGTGAGCCAGAACTTGCAATTTTAAATTAAAGAAAATGAATAATCACAAAATACTTATAAACATAATCTAACCCAGATAGCACCAATTCTGTAGGTTATTTCAAACTCGTATCTCTTTTCCGAGTATTAAAATGTAATAATGTTCAAACGACTTAATCATGCCCCACCCTTCAATCCAATTAAACCCTACTGTGTTTCCCCTTTGAAAGTAGGAAGTCATTACAAAGTATCTAAAAATAATAATTTTCAGACAAGATTTAACTTTTGTTGGGTTTATATATATAAGTAAGGAAGAGGCTGGTATTGTTTGTTGGTCTGTCTGTTTCTTGACAATAAATTATAGCCCAGGTTACTTTAAGTGGAGGAGGAATTTACTTTAAAAAACAAGAACACCCCCCCCCCCCAAAGGTTTTGTATTGTGAGAGGGAGAAATAAGCCGGTTTTATTATTGTGTGTTGAAGGGACTCTGTCTAACCTCTGCCAATTGCTGGTGCTTTGTAGCTGACATCAGTCGGTAAGACGTCACTCGTAACTGTTGTATGCTTCTGTTGACATTGAATTGTATATTGCAAGATCTTATCTATTTTATGTGCATCATCCAGAATGAAGATTGTTTGAAATAGAAACTTTATCTGATGTTTTGTTTTATTTGAATGACAGTGACATTTGCCAAGTTTTACAAGCATGCCTGAAATTCTTTTTCGGATATTTATTTTTAGCTTGTTCATCAGGATTTGTATATGTATGAAGGCTTGTATTCTTAATTTTTTGTCATGTCCAGATAATTTAGCTTATTTTACAATTTTCTTCATTAACAATGCTTCTTAATTTTTTTTTTATTTACCGGTATTCAACAAAAACTTATTTTTGTTACAATTAAAAGAAAACCCAGAAATATATATATTAATACCTATTAAATTAGATGTGATTTCTCTTAAAATATGCATCATTTACAATGCATTGTCGTGAATGGATTACTGTGTAGAGCATTATCGTAAAAGTGTATATATGGATTTAACTCTGAAAAGAGTGCATGTATAAACTATCTTTTATATCATTTATTAAGGTATTTTGACCCTTTTATATATAAATTTAAAAAAATTAAAACATGGTACAGTGCAGGTAACTAAATTTTGTTACATAAATCAGCATAAGCATAAGTAGCATCAGCATCCAGCTAGCATCAGGATCAGCATTTAACAAAAAAAAACAGCTTTTATTAGCAGGATCAGCAAGCAAAGGATAAACAGCATTGACCTACTTAAACATACAAATTAGCATCAATACTGTAACAAAATTAGTTCCGTACACTGTAAGTTAAATGAATGTGTACTTTGCAACATATTTATGTAACATTTCTTGATTAGGCATTTTGATATTTATGGTAGATCAAACAAGTTCTGACAACCAAACGTATGAATGAAGAAAAAGACACTGAACCAAATTTCACAAAATTTCTTGAATAAAACTTCCAAGTCACGCTCTGATAATTGTATGTGATTTACAGGGATGACGACAGGAGTCCTAACTACCCAGTGTACGACTACGAGGACGAAAAACACATTATCGACGACGACGATGACAGTCTGGGAGAATATGACGTCGATCAGGAGCTGAACAAGTTCAACGAGGATGGCTCCTTCATCGGGCTGTACGCCGACAAAAAAAACAAGAAGCCCCCCAAGTCAGAGTCTGACGTATAAACACAACAGTATTAATATCATACGAATGACATAGAAGGGTGTGTGTGTGTCTAAACACCAGGGGAAAATACCAACGGAAGGAGGCTTGAATTAGAATATTTTTGTCTTGCATTTCTCATAATTATGCTTTTTTAGATGTATCTGAAAGGTAGATTTTTTTTTTAATGCATCATAGTTTTGATTATGTTTTAATATCAGATTCAACTGAAAAAAGGCATTCCATATATTATTATAAATTCTTAAATTTTAAGGTATCGATCATTATTGTGTTTTATTCTACTTGATATGAATCATTTCTGTATCTTATTACCAAATTACATGTGCAGTATATTTCATTTCATAACATTCCATAAATTATGGCTTAATATGATGTATTTAATATATATGTAGTTTTTTTAAGTAACTGGCCTTGAATAACTCATCAATATCCAAATAATTTTAATGTTTCAAATCGCATTTAGAATTCAGGTTTACTTGTAAATGAACTGCAACAAAACTAAAGATTATTTCTGTGAGATTTATCTTGAGCTCAGACTTAAGAAAGAAGATATATGTTGCATTACAAACATATCTTTGGGTGGGGGCATTCATGTCTTGTGCTTATGGACATATTAGTATTATTATTTTAGTTTCTAATGTAGAGTGTAATAATACAATTGACTACTTCAAAAATGTACAACATGATAGGTTACAGTAGCATACCTGTGTATACATGTAGCGCTAATAGGATCAATTATTTAAAACTAATCTTTTTGATAGAAGCTTTGTGCATCGGTTGTTTCTTTTAGCTTACTTTTGCTGTAGTTTTTTTTTGCAAGACTGTACAAGTATTTAAAATAGTTGGGAATTAAAAAAAATAGAATGAAAAGGAGAACAATATTGAGGATAAGTTGAGCCTGGTTGGTATATATGCCCTGCGTGTATTTTTGTGTACACGATTTGTGAAAGGTGATCAGCTAGGTTCATTGTCGTCTTTTTTGTTGAATTTCATTTTTTTTTCTAGAAATGCCATCACTCCGCGTTGTGCAATTGTTATTTACTATAGTTTATATCTTGTTATATTTTTTATACATAAATTGATGCAGTGTAATGTAAACAGAAAACATTTTGAGGGGTTTAAAATTTATTTTACAGTTGCTCCAATGGCACCCATTGTTCAAAAGGCCAATATGAATTTCATCATCTACATTGCGGTGGGCGTAGTATTTCTAATCATCGTCCTTATTGTCGTGTTCTGCATTGTACGCAGAAACCAGGGAGGAGTGTACTCTGGTAAGTAACATCTACTCAAGTTCTGGATTTTAATGGAAGAACTTTAAGATAATTCAGTTTTATATGTCAAAAACTTTCTAACTTTTTTAGATTTAGCCATTTGTCATGATTTTTTCCCCTTGATTTTTAGAAATAATGATATAAAAGTTAATGGTATGCAATTGTATGTGCAAAAACAGTGTTATGTACTACAGATGCTTAAAATTCTTTTTTTTGTTTAAAGTCGACAAGAAGGAAGTGGAAGCAGGTCATGACCCTGAAAAAGAGCTGCTAGAGAGTGGTTTCCAAGATCTGTCAAGGGCGTAAGTATCCATGGCAACCATAGAAAATATTGTAGCATTTCAACATTTGTTTGTACATTTGTTGTCCAAAGTCAGGAGGTCTGAGTATTTCAAGGTTTTATGCATCTATTTACAGTTGTAGATATGTTTACTTACCATATTATTTTTATTTTCTTTGAATGATTGGCAGTGGTGCAGAAAATGAATGTAATTTTTTCATGGGTAGAAATCTAAACTATGATTTACCGTAGAAAGTGAATTTTAAGGCAGCTAATATTTTATAAAAAGAAATACTCTTAGGTGTTCAAGATGATAACTTTGGGTCTATGTTTTGTAAATATGAAGAAAAGCTAAATTACATTAGGATGATTGGTCTTTATTGGTAAAAAAATATTGACCTTGTCAATTTAGTTGAATGAAAATTAAGAGATTACATATCATATAATTTTCATTCAAAGCATTTAATAGGCCTTAGTAAAAGGGTGAAATTAGCATTTAGGTTTTGTATTGTGAGAGGGAGAAATAAGCCGGTTTTATTATTGTGTGTTGAAGGGACTCTGTCTAACCTCTGCCAATTGCTGGTGCTTTGTAGCTGACATCAGTCGGTAAGACGTCACTCGTAACTGTTGTATGCTTCTGTTGACATTGAATTGTATATTGCAAGATCTTATCTATTTTATGTGCATCATCCAGAATGAAGAACATACTATTATTGCAGGGATATATAAATATTGTTACAATGTAAAATACTTTTTTGCAGGAATATCATAATTGTGACAATTTACATATTATTACATTTTCAACAGTGAAATACTGTAATTCATTCATTGAATAAAAATTATATCCCGTCACAGTGTGAAAGAATATCAGAATGATATCCTTTCACAGTGTGACAAATATCAGAAGTGCGGTAAAACTCTCGATTTACCTTCCCATAACGTAGAGTGTTGTAAAAAATATTCCTTGGACTGTTATAATATATACAGAGAGTAAATAAACCATTCTGAAAAAGAATAAGACTGCCAGAGTTCCCCCAAATATGTTGCTGAAATCCATGTTTATAATGTTTTCAGTCTCGCATCACTTAGCAGTGACGTCGCAAACGCTCAACTATGACTTCAAGTAGCCTATGACTGTATTACAAAAAGACAAATAAACAAAGGGAAAATCAAAGAAAATGTAATGAACAGAAAATTCAATGTTTTGTAGTTGAATATGGAATTTATTTCACTCGTGAGACAGGATTTTTTTTATATTTTCACTCGTGCTTTGCAAAAAAAAAAAAAATTCTTTTCCTCTCGTGAAATAAATTCCATATTCAACTACACAACATTGAATATCCTCTATATATTATTACAGGAATATTATAACATTATGGCAATGTGACATACTATTGTTAGAGGAAAATTATAGCATTGTGACAATGTAACTTACTATTATTACAGGAATTATAAAATTGTGACAATGTAAACTTCTACATTTTAAGGCATATCATAACATTGTGACTATGTGAAATTCAATTATTTCAGTAATATTATAACATTTTGACAATGTAACATTTTTTTGCATAAATATCATAACATATTGTAACAATGTAAACATCTTTTGTTTGAGAAAAATTTTACGTTTGTTTGAATTTAATTTCGTGTACGCTGTATTCATCACAAATCTTTTGAACTGTTCCGTTTGTAAAGTTTTTAAAAGAAAACAAATTATCTATAAGTAATTTTGTCAGCCAATTTTGTTTCTAGTCCAGCACCAGACATTCATTGGGTTTCTCCTTACGATGAAGTCATCATCAATTCTGCCAAATACGTCATCAGTGATTACAACAGGGTACTGACCATTAAGGATGCAATGCCAAATGATGAAGGTCAATACTCTTGTATAGGAAAAGGCAATCACAAGATAAACACCCAAAAGGTTTTTCTTAATGTTACCTGTAAGTTTATAATTTGAATGTATTTATTGAAGTTTGGATTGAATGTATTTATTGAAGTTAAAATACATATGGACAGAGGAGTAAAAGTTCATGAGAAAAAGTCGATTATATATTTTTGAGTCAGACTTTATGTTGCAATTTGTGTCTGTTTGAAAAATTTCACAGGTTAACCTGAAATTCTAAGTTTGATATAAATAAGTACATGTAAATATGTTACTTAGATGTAAAAGCTATGATAGAATCGACCTTCTTTATAGTGATTTCCATTCATATTTAATATAATGATTGAATACTTTTAGCTGCCCCAGTGCTTAATCCAGAATCAGAAGATCGTCAGATGAATGATTTGATGGTGTCAGCTGGGAAAAATGCCACCTTCTACTGTGAGGTCAAATCTTTACCCGAGGAAAATGCACCAACTCCTCCAAAGTGGATGAAAAATGGAGCAGTTCTTTCAACTGATGCAAATAGTATTAATAAAAAGCATTGAAAACGTGATTTTTTGTAAAAGCTCTATAAAAGAAATTTTTCCCTGAAAATTATTCTATTCATACAAGCTTTCATACTGGTTTTCAGATACTGGTAGATACAATTTGAGGCCTGACCAGCAAATGCTGATCGTGACCAATGTACAGAAAGGTTCAGACTCCGGAGCTTTTCAGTGTATGTCTGAAAACAGCGAAGGTGTTCTGTTAAAGGAGGCTTTACTCAAAGTTATAGGTACAGAAAAAAACTGATTTTTATAATTAAAGTTTATCTGTCTTTATAATACCCTCTGTGTAATAGGTGGGGAGTGTACATAATTTCATGTGTGTGTTGGGGGGGGGATGGGTGGGTGAGAATGTGTTCATTGATTTTGTGAGCTTGTTGAAACTGAAAAGTTTGCTTTCCTCTAAAAAAAAGATAAACATTCTGAGAGTATTGCATCAGCAATACTACTTCCACTATCAGAAAGTGTAATTTTGTTCCCGTTAAAATTCAAAGTGCTATATTTTTGTAAAAATAATCAATGAAAAGGAATAACATGGAAACTTTAGAACTCCTAAAGGTATAGTCACATAAAATGAAACATATGGAGAAATGAACAGTATTCAAGAACAAAATTCCATAAAACTATACAAAATAGGAGCAGAGCAAACACAGACCTCAAAAACATAAAAGGTGGGATCAGGTGACATGGGGAAGTAAGCATCCCCTGCCAACCGGCCACACCGATGTGTGCGCCTTGTCATGATCGGCATGCTCGTATGAACAATTTCTAAACCGAGACTCAAGTTGCTGAAGCATGAATATTAGCAGTCTCGAATAAATTCATCATTTCGTAAGTTCTTTTGTCAACAAGGACCTTTCCAGCAAACACAATTTATCAATGAGTCAAATGCTGACTGACGTTTATAAATACTAATTGATAGTCCATAATATATACACTCAATTGTCGACGTATTTTCCCGTTATTTGCCGATTATGACAAGGTTCACACAGCGGGTGTGACCGGTAGGCAAGGGATCCTCACTCTTTTATGGCACCTGATCCCACCTCTGAGGTTTTGGAGTCCGTGTTTGCTATGTTCCAATTTTGCATTGTTTAATGGAGTTTTGAGCTTGGATACTGTTCTATATCTCTACATATTTCAAGATTTTTTTAAACTAAAATGCACATTTATTTTTTCCAGATCCCATTACAATATTAGAGAGACCACAGGGAAACTACACGATAATGCCAGGCGACACACTAAGTCTGGGAGTTTTGGCTACAAGTGATCAAACTTTGTCTCTTCGCTACAAATGGACATTCATCAATCTGCAAGGCGAAGAGCAAGTGGTCAAAGACAATGACATATGGAAGATATCCAGACCGACACATAACAATCTGACCATCGACGTCAGTCAGGTGTCAGATCCAGGTGTCATGCTCGCCGTATCAGGGGAATATATCGTGGACGTCTTCCATAACTACGACTCTGAGAGAATTAAAGTTACCATTAAAACAAACACAACCTCTAAAAGTAAGCATGGTGTCTTTATTGGTTTGACTAATAATTTTATACATGTACTTGTAAGAATTCTATGATAATCACTTGAAGAGTTGTATACTATAGTATAAATCCACACACGTATTGTTATGATAAATAAAAAAATCACAACACCGAAATAAACTCAACCGGTTTCATTTCCAATCTTCATGAGTTTGACAATACAATGCTAAGTTACACAAAATTAACATTCATATTGTATTAATATGAATGTTGATTTTGTGTAACTTAGCATTGTATTGTCAAACTCCTAAAGATTGAAAATGAAATCAGTTGAGTTTATTTCGGTGTTGTGATTTTTTTATTTATCATAACACAAGCTTTATATATATATATATATATATATTTGTGCTTTCTATATTAATATTTCTTCACTTAGGGCAGTTATGTTAGTTTAAGAGTTGTTGTAAAATGTGCTTAATAAATAATAAAAATTAATTTCATTACAACATGTATTGGTAACAGTCCTCTGTCAAACTAATGTCCAAATAACTGTATCTCACTTCTATTCTCAATGACCGTGTAGTGTAGGGCAGCGCCGCGAGAATTCCATCGACATCGAAAGCAAGTTTTAACAGACTTGCCTAGATAGCCGAGCGGTCTAGCGCGCTGTTCATGCACTGCTAGGAGACAGATTCCGAAGGTCGAGAGTTCAACCCCGGGCTGGGGCGGAAGTGGGTATCCATGTAAAAGTGATTTTATTTGTGCTCTCTCTCTATATATATATATAGATAGATAGATAGATAGATAAAAGAAACTGTTTATGTTATATAGACAGAGGCCTTATATATGTACAATGCATTTGTTTCACCGAAACTATTCAAGTTTCTTCCATAGTATTGATGCAACTTTATGAGAAAAGAAAACATTTTGATCTTTCTTGTTTTCTGACAGTTTTTCGAGTGGCTCCTCTTGATCATAAGGCCGATCTGAGTTTTATCATCTACATAGTGGTGGGCGTGGTATTTTTAATTATCGACCTTATTGTCGTGTTCTGTATTGTTCACAGAAATCAGGGAGGAGTGTACTCTGGTAAGCAATTATTATAAAGAATATAATTTTAAGCTTAAGTTAATTTAGCACGAGTTATTTTTGTGTCACAAACTTTCTCTAAATCTAAAAGGAAACTCATAGAAATGCCCAGGGATATACATGTAGTGAAGATGAAAGTTTACTGTATTTCATGGGAAAATCTTTGATTTTAAAAGCTATATTCATACATAAATTATTTCGTGTGACAGTACATGTGTTTCAACATTGTATGTACTACAAAAGCTTAAAAAAAACTCTTTTTATAGTTCATAAGAAGGAAGTGGCGGCAGATCATGACCCTGAAAAAGAGCTGCTAGAGTGTGGTTTCCATGACCTTTCAAGGGCGTAAATATCTATGGCAACCGTAGGAAAGGTGTAGAATATCAACCTTTATTTGTTCATTTGTCAAACGTCGGAGGGAGGGAGCAATTTAAGGTTTCCTGCATTTGTATTAAAATTTAAACAGGTAACTATGTTTTTATTTTCTTTGAATGATTGGCAGGGGTACAGAAAATAATATATACATGTCATGATACTTTGCATAGAACTTAATATTATGATGTTCCTTGAGAACAATAAATTTTCAAGACAGAGACTGTTTTATCCAACATATGAAGAAAATATTTATTGCATAAGGACAGAATTGGTCTGTTTTGATCACAACGTACCACAAATGACCTCTTGAACCTACATGTAGTCAAATGAAAATTCATATATTATTGATCAAATGGTACAATCTAACTATCTCAAATTATTTGAAAAGTTTAAAATGAGGGAAAATAAGCCGGTTTTATAATTGTGTGTTTGAAGGGACTCTGTCTAACCTCTGCCAATTACTGGTGCTTTGTAGTTGACATCAGTCGGTAAGACGTAACTCGTAATTGTCGTATGCTTCTGTAAGCATTGGATTGTATATTGCAAGATCTTATCAATTCTTTGTGCATCCAGAATGAAGATTGTTTGAAATAGAAACTTAATCTGATTTTTATGTGGATATGTTAAAATATGAAGGCTTATGTCTTGTTTGGATATTTTAGCTTATTTTACAAAATTTCTACATTATAATTATTGCTTTTAAATTTATTCATATATACAGAGGAAAACCTCAAAAGATATACAGTGAAAACATATACAACCACTGTGAATTCCGACCTTTATTTTTATTCAATATTTTTTTGCTATATTCCAAGTTATCTTTTAATTGTGTAATCCGACATCCTGTCTATTCCGACACAAAACTTAACTCACATTGCATGTCTGATTAGAAAGGATTCCCTCAATATTAAAACAAGTTCATAATTATATGATTCTTTTGTGAAGTGCATCATTTACAATGCATTGTTGTAAATAGATGTTATTGTACGTGTAGAGCAATATTGTAAATGTCTGAATATAGATTTAACACTTAAAGATATATACGTTGTACAATATGATAATATGGCACCAAACAATATTGCATGTGTATATATTTTGCAAAATAATATTTTCTGATTCCAGTTAGTGATATTTAAACCCTGCAAGATCTTACAGCGAAATTTATGATCGAGAAAAACATTGCATTGAATTTTATATATAACTACCGGTATACTTATGTTAGAAAAAAAACAGGACGTCATGTGGGAAACCATCACTGCAATGCCAGGGGTCTTGAGTCAACATATCGTTGGACCCCTGGCATATTTCATTCAATATTCGAGGGCTAACTGAAGCCACGTCTTTCGGAAAATAACAAATCTTGATTGTGTGTGTGTTTTGTTTTTTTATCTCTTTCCAATCACATTAAGCTATTTTATGTTGTATGTTGTTAAACGTCCCTCTCGATACTTTTTCACTCATATGAAGACGCTACAATTTGCCGGTGGAGAACTGCAAATTTTTTGCTATACTCGGGACTAATGACCATTGAGCAGTAAGGTGTCTTATTCGTGCTAGCACCTACTAAAA
Organism: Saccostrea glomerata; assembly: GCA_003671525.1. Taxonomy (NCBI): domain Eukaryota; kingdom Metazoa; phylum Mollusca; class Bivalvia; order Ostreida; family Ostreidae; genus Saccostrea; species Saccostrea glomerata. The sequence continues at coordinate 885,116 of PRKT01000073.1, forward strand.
CACGCCTAGAAATGCCATCACTCCCCGTTGTGCAATTGTTATTTACTATAGTTTATATCTTGTTATATTTTTATACATAAACTGTATATATTTTCTCCAACTCAAGTCTCATGCTTCGTAGTAATAGTGCCCTAACCTGTGGACAAGTGTTTGCGGGGGAGGCAATTGGAAGGGCAGATGACCATTGGATGACCATTGGACCGTGACCCCTCACTCCTCCACCAGTGAGTCTTGCTGCTTGCTGCTTGTCTGCCTTTCCCGTTCCTCCTCCATGACACCTGCCCAGTTGTCGGGTTATGCCAGGCCGGCTATGGAGGGGGACCCTCGGTCGCCGTGGCTGCAGTACCCTAATCAGTTCTTTTGCTGGTTTGCTAGGTCTGCCAGGTCACTGAGGAGATCACTGGAAATTTGTCTTCGAGAAACTACTGTAATTGTTTTACATTTGGCTGTGTTTTTTTAGCGCTTTTGGTGGAAATCAACCTTTGCTAATTTAAGTACAACGCTTAGTGTCTCGCACATATACACATAAAGAAGAACATTAAGATTTGCAATTAATCAAATACATGCTAATTTGTCCAAAATCCAATTTCTGCCAAATATCATACCTGCCATAAATATAATAAATTTACAGTATACTGTTTATGGTCTTTTCTTGCATTTAAAAGCATTATGTGTTATTTGACATCATAATTGTTTTGTAATTTTCTAATACAATTACAGGTACATCATTAATTATTAATCCATAAAATTTGAATTTATGTCGACCAGAGGAATTTTATAATTGTTTTTATGTGTGAAGAAAAATTACCAATGTTGCCATGAATCCAGTTTTTGACTTGTTGAAAAGTTGAATATTTTTGTCGAAATTCTGAGAATTTCAAAAGTCTCTTTATAAGACTTTAAAGAATTACATACATTGTACATTATAGTTTTGAGTAATTTGCAGTGTACTATTGGTTATAAAAGAAGTCAGGTGGTTTTTAACTCATTTTATTTCAAGTAAAAAAAAAAAAGATTTCTTTTCAATATGTCATAGAAAATTTCATTGACATATGTAATAGATTTATGATATTCTTTAGACTTGTGAATTAACTAAGCTGCATTACATTGAGTTATAAAAACCATTCAACTGTTTTTTTTTTTTTATTATTTTTTAGAATTTAAATCAAGAAGAAAATTTTAATTGTGGTATTTTGTATTTTGTCAATATCCAATAAAGTGCATTCCAATCTGAATGAAGCTTTAAATACTAAATCTTTATCATGACTGGAGTCTTCTGTATATACAAGTAACATTAGGAATGTAACCCATGTGTTATTATAGCTATAGAAACAGAGGTTGATCCATACCTCATTTACAGAATTTTTCTGTTGCAATTTTAACAATTTTCCTGTATGATGATAAAATGAATTTGAAGCTAATTAATTGTACCATACATTTGGCAAAAATTTAGTCAGATCATTACAGGAGGTTGATTGATTGTATATTGTTAAACGTCCCTCGAGAGAATTTTTCACTTATGGAGACTCCACCACTTGTCGGTGGAGAGCTGCAAATTTTGTCCTATACTCGGCACTCAGGGCCATCAAGCAGCGAGGGATCTTTTTCGTGCCAGCACCTACTGCGACATGGAACCTCGTTTTATACGGTCTCATCCGAAGTAACGGTCTCCACATCCCACAGTGAGATTGGAACCTGCGACATAAGGATCAACTCCTTTCTTCATGATTCAAGAGCAGACACTCAAACCACTGCGCCACGTCATTGCAGGGGATGAAATTAACTAAACAAGAGTTTTCTTTCTTAGTGAAAGGAAACGAGCTTTTTGAAGAAAGGTATTGCAGATCATTCTATCTGATTCTTATAATACATTGTTACAAATGCAAGAAATACCAGGCTTGTTAGGTGCCACATGAAAATTGATAAAGGAAATATTCTCTATCTACTTGTATTTGATTTTGTCTGTCGGAGGGTATCATTGAAAGTCTACGGTCAGGTAGCGTAGCAGAAGAGACCTGGGCTTTTTTGCATTTTAAAGCTTGAACTGGGACGGTACTACATGTATTAGATATCATTATTTAAAGTTCCTTAATTCTCCTTTTCACAAGTAAAATTTCTTGATTGCATTGGAAATCTAAAATTTACTCAGCAAATAATATTTATGTATCTGACTTATGAACGTTTTATAAAGGATATGGAGATAACAAACAGTATTCAATATCAAAGTTGCGGGTTTGAATCCCACTGTGGTACGTAGAGACCGGTCCTTCGGCTGAGACCGTATAAAACGACGTCCTGTGTCACAGTAGGTGGTGGCACGAAAAAGATCCCGCCCTGCTCAATGGCCCTAAGTGCCGAGAATTGGACAAAATTTGCAGCTTTCTACTGGTAAGTGATGGTGACTCCATATAAGTGAAAAATTCTCGAGAGGGACGTTAAACAATATGCAATCTATTAATCAATCAATTTCAAATTCCATAAAACAATACTAAACAGGAGAAGAGCAAACACGGACCTAAAAAAATTCAGAGTTGGGATCAGTTGCCGTAGAGGAGTGAGCAACCCCTGCTGACTGGTCACACCCGCCGTGTGCTCCCTGTCATGATCGGGAAAATCAGTCGTCAATTCAGTGTATAAATAATGGAGTAACAATTAGTATGAAAATTGTCTCTTTGCATTTGATTCAATGAAAAATTGAACATGTATTGCTGACAAAGTCATTGTATCGACGATATAACTAAAGATATGATGACTTTAAACGAGACAGCTGATTTTTTTGTTTTATCAACTTGTTTGTCAGTAATTTACGTCGTTTTAGCAATTGTTTATATGTAGAGCATGCTCTTGCGTATCGAATCAACTGAGATATATTAACTCCGTATGCAGGTGATGAAGGTATATTGCTGCATTAGCAAGGGAAGCTGACGATAGAAAAGTTAAAGACACCACGTTTATCGTAGAGCTTGCTTGGTTTTTAGATTACCATTAGTGTCTTTTTCAAGTAAAATATCTAAATATGAAACAGATGTGCCAGACCCTGTGGTATCTTTTATCTCAAGCTCACCAGGATATATCGTATCGACATAGGAAAGGAAATTACATTGTTAATTGACAATTGACGATATATCAGTTGTTGAGTTGAAGGCCACTGCAAGTGTTTTCTTCTTTTTACGCATAAGTTTTTGCGCAAATTCTGCTTTATATGAATACAAAAATATATCTGCTAATAACGGAGTGCAAAAGGACCCATTGGAATTCTTATAACGTTAAGCCTTTGTTTCGTTTATGAAGGATTTTTCACAATTTTTGTTCTATGTACCGGTATAAACTGCTTCATATGAATACAAAAATAGGTCTGCTAATAACGGAGTGCAAAAGGTACCCATGGGAATTCCAATAACGTGAGGTCTTTGTCTTGTTTATGAAGGATTTTTCACAATTTATGTTCTTTGTATAAATATTTCCTCAGCGCCGCTGTTACATGTAATGGCGAATGCTTAGATATGAAGAAAAAACGTTTTAGTTTCAGTTATTCTCTTGTTTCTTATTTATTCACTTTCATTACAGCTGCATAAAATTGCACCTATAAAACTCATACCGGTATTTATTTCAAATTTAATTTCCTGATGTAACATTACTTTATTCTTGCTTTAAGGAAATATTTCATATTTTATTTGTAAAGAGGCAATTTCTTAAAATACATAAAGCCTATTGCTAAAGCTGCTCATTTACATTACAGAGAATAAAATACTTCCCAGTCTAGCGCTAACAAAAATAGACTAAAGTTACATGTAGGTTTAGTTTACTATAGTTCAATATAGTAAATCAAAGGTCCAAAGTTTTAACTATACTAAATCAAAGTTTTCACTATACTATATCAAATTTTCAAAGTTATCACAATAGTGTAATAATTTATGTGATTATGATTTCTTGTCTATTTTATAGTTTTTAAGGGATGGATGTTGAAATGGATGGGACTGGTTGTTGTGAATTCGACTAAACAATTTTTTTCTGTTCTGGAGAAGATTTTTTTCCTATATATTCTTATGCAAAAACTTTGATCCCTCAATGTGGCCCCGCCCTACCCCCGGGGGTCATGTTTTGAACAGACTTGAATTAACACTACCTTAGTATGCTTCCACATGAGTTTCATCTTTCCCGGCACAATTTTTATGAAGATGATTTTAAAAAAAGGTCCTATATATACCTATGTAAAATTGTAAAACTTTGATCAATCATTGTGGCCCCGCCCTATTCCCGGGGGTCATGATTTGAACAAACTTGAATCTACACTATCTGAGGATGCTTCCTCATGAGTTTCATTTTTCCTGGCCCCATGGTTCTTAAGAAGAAGAGTTTTAAAAAAGATACCATTAATTTTTCATTAATTCATTATTATCTCCCCTTGGAAGAGAGCTTGGTCCTTCATTTGAATAATTTGAATTCCCTTTACTCAAGGATACTTTTTGGAAAGTTTGATTGAAATTGGTCCAGTGGTTCTTGAGAAGAAGGTGAAAATGTGAAAAGTTTACAACAACGACAGCGACGCATACAACAACGACGACAGACAACGGGCAAATTTTGATCAGAAAAGCTCACTTGAGCCTTCGGCTCAGGTGAGCTAAAAAAACTTACACTTCATCCACATTAAATTGAATACACAATATTATATCAAAATTTATTTTCTTGTATATTAATTGTCTTCGAGAGGTGTTGTCGGGTTTATAAAAAGTTCTCTGAAGCATTAAAAAAAATAGCTACAATAGCTAAAATGTCAGGAGTGAGAATAAAAAATAATTCATTCCACAGCTAGCTTTCAAAGTTTTTACTTTAGTTAATCAAAGATTCAAAGTTATCATTATAGTAAATCAAAGTTCCAAAGTTTTCATTATAGTAAATCAAAGATCCAAAGTAATTACTATAAGTAAATCAAAGATCCAAAGTTTTCATCATAGTAATTCAAAGTTCCAACGTAATCACTATAGCTAATCAAAGTAACAAAGTTTTCACTACAGTAAATCAAAGTTTCAAATTTTTCACTATAGTACATGTGTAAATCAAATTACAAACTTTTTTCACTACGTAGAAAATCAAAATTAACGCCAAAGTTTTCACCATAGTAATTTAAATATTTAATAATTTGAAACTATGGTTAACGACAGTGAAATATGATTACATGTAACTATAGTTTACTATAGTATCGTTTTTTCTATTAGGGAGGGGCTATGTTACAACCACTATTGAAATACAACCAGTATTGAAATAAAATAATTATTTCAATAGTGGTTGAGGATGCATTTAAAAAAAAGCATAGGTTGCAACCACTTTTGAAATACGACTAGTATTGAAAGAATTATTTCAATTGTGGTTGAGAGTGCGTTTCAATAAGAAACATAGACTGCAACCACTATTGAAATTAAATGTTCACTTTTGAAACAAAGTTTTCAATAGTGATTGAAATAATGATTTCAGAAGTGATTTTATTAATTATTTTGATAGTTGCTGATAATTATTCCAATACAAAAACCACAATGCAAGACTTATTCAAATTAGTAAACTATTATAAAATATAAGGATTAATTGTTCATTATGTTCTCCAACATTTTTAATTATCAGTCTTCCTTCTTTTTTCAATGTAGTCTAGATATTCTTATTTCTACATCTAGATGTATTTTTGATCCTGTCCTTTCCAAAGCAATGACAAAAATGAACTTTATATAAAAAAAATTATTCTAAAATTGCATATATTGATTGATTGTCAATTGGTTTTTGCCGATTCGGCCAGACTCAACGAGAGCTTGCTTATAACATTTGCATACAAGTCTGATTTATAGGTAGGTCAGTTTAATAAAAAGTGTCTGTGTATTAATTGAAATTTCTACAAAAAAGGAAAACATAAAACAACGTTAGTTATCATATTTTAAACTCAATAATTTAGTTTATTGTATTAGAAAACAGAATTTGTAATTCATCCTTATATTGTTTTAAAAGTTGGGATACTTCTATAAAGCTTGCAATGTAGTTTTGGTTTTGTCAGCAGCTATTCAAAATAGTTATCTCTCTTGGAATAGTTGTGTAAAGCACTACTGAAATCAATATTTCAATCACTTCTGAAATCTATATTTTAATCACTATAATTGAAATCTTTGTTTCAAAACTAAACAATATTTCAATAGTGGTTGCAACAAGTTATGTTTGTTATTGAAATGCACTCTCAACTCATTGAAGTAATTATTTCAATAGTGCATGGTCGTATTTCAGTAGAAGTTACAGCCTTTGTTTGTTATTGAAATCCACTCTCACCTATATTGAAATAATAATTATGTCAATAGTGGTCGTTATTTTAATAGTAGTTGCAAGATATGTTTGTTATTGAAATGTACTCTAAACCACTATTGAAATAATTAAATCAATAGTGGTCATTATTTCAATAGTGGTTGCAACATAGCTGTGCTTGTATTGTTTGGTTTCTGACAATATTTATTATGGCAACTTTCCCACCTTATGATAACAAAGCATTGTTATCATTAATACCCATTCCTTCGGCTGGGGCTGCACGGCTAGGAGGCGCGTCCCCCGGGTGGCGGATAGGAGATCCCTCACTAAGTGAGGGGTGCACCGGATAGACTGAAGAAGGTGCCGTGGACCAACGCAGCATAAGGGAAGAACACCCTGTCAGAAATCCACTGGTCCTTCAAGCTTCAAAAATGGGGTTGGACAGGAGGCCGACTACCTCCTCCCGGAAACAATGGACATAAAAAAGCAAAGAAATCCGGGGTCCGCCGTCATACAACTTTGAGAATTCTCAAAAAATTCTCAGCTCAAGTCTTGAGAATTACTCAGCTGAGAATTTGAAAATAAAACAGAGTTAAATGAATTTTTATTTTTCTCAACTTTTTTCTGAAGGCTGTGAGTCTGAGAATGTAGGATTTGAGAAAATTCTCAGACTTCAGAGCATTCTCAAACTTAAATATGTTTTATGACGGCGGACCCGGGTGAAGAGGGGACCACCAAAAAAGACAGTAAGATGACGAGGAGTGAAAGCTTTAGGGAAGCCCAGCGTCCGACTAGATCCCTTGTGTCACCCAGACAAACATTCACCATCGGACACTGGACTGTGAAAACAATGTATAGGGGAGGGGCTTCAGCACAGAATGCAAGAGAAATGGAAGGATACCATACTGGACATTTTAGGAATCAGTGAGTGCAGATGGACAGGAGCTGGGAAGATGAGACTGGCCTCGGGTCAGACCGTCATGTACAGCAGGCATGAAGAACTACATGAGGGAGAAGTTGCCATAATGATCAGCAAGCAGGCAATGAAGTCAGTCATGGAATGGACACCTGTCAGTAAGAGAATCATGACAGCACGATTCTATTCAAGATACAGGAGAGTGTCAGTGGTCCAAGCATATGCGTCACATAATGAAAAGGAAGAGGAGGAGAAAGACCAATTCTATCAGGAGTTACTAGAGACCCTGTGCGAATTTAGTCTGACCACTGGACTAGTTATCACAGGAACACTGTTTCCCCACAAAGATATACACAAAGCAACATGGGTGTTAGCTACTGGAACAGCGAGAAACCAGATTGACCATCTTCTCATCAGTGGACAGTGGAGATCTTCTGTTCTTGACAACAAGGTTCAGAGGGGAGCGGATGCCAATAGCGACCACTACCTGGTGGAGACTCAAATCAGGCTACGACTGAGCACACACAAGAATAAGAACAAGTTAAACCAAGATTGGATGTAGAACGCCTCTAGAACAACGAAGTAAAAGCATAGTTCAATGACTGTATGAGAAAGAACTTAAAAGAGCACATGGAAAAGACGGAAGATATCGAGAAAATCTGGGAACAGCAGAAGGTGGCATATTTAAATGCAGCAGAGGAAGTACTTGGCTACAGGAAAGGCAAAAGTAAACCTTGGATCAGTTAAAACACACGGAAGTTGATAGATGAAAGAAGACATCAAGACAAAGATAGAGAGCACAAGATCAGAAGGAGTCAAGACAAGGATGAAGGAAAATTATAGGGAGAAAGAAAAAGTAGTCAAGAAAAATGCGAGAGAGGACAAGAGGAGATGGATGGCAGAGAAAGCTGAGCTAGCACAGAAAACAGCTGAGAACGGGAGGCAGAAGGAACTGTACAGCATAGTGAAACAGCTGACAAAAAAGTAATAAACAAACAGCAGCTGTGAAGAGCAAAGGTGGAGAGCTGCTGAAAAATAAAGAAGCGAGGCTTGCTAGATGGAGGGATAATTTTGAAGTACTCAACAGAGACACACCAGAGTCACCACCACAAGATGAACATGATGAGGGAGAAGAGCTAGACATTTCGGTTGAACCACCCACCATGCAGGAAATAAGGACTGCACTGAAGACGCTTCCGAACGGGAAAGCCCCTGGCGCAGATCAAATAACTGTAGAAATGTTAAAGGCAGACCTTGATAAGACCAGTCAGGAATTGAAGCACACCTTTGACCAGATATGGAAGGAGAAAAAGGTGCCCAAAAATGGACTAGCGGCCTAATCTGTAAAATTCCCAAGAGAGGCAACTTACAGGACTGCAGCACTTGGAGGGGAGTCACTTTGCTATCCCTAGCCAGCAAAGCACTCAGCAGGATCATCATTAACAGAATATAGGCTGGAGTTGACTGCACACTGAGGAAAGAGCAGGCAGGGTTCAGGAGAGGGAGAGGGACTGTCAACCATATCTTCATCCTTAGGAACATCTTAGAGCAAGTCAACGAGTAGAATGCCACACTGTACATCCATTTTGTGGACTTTGAGAAAGCTTTTGACTCAGTGCACAGAGACAGCCTTTGGGTCATCATGAAGAAATATGGAATACCCAGAAAACTGATTATGAAGGTCAAAGCCCTGTATGACAATTTTCAGTGCTCTGTGATTGATAACAACGAGACCACAGTCCCTTTTCCTGTGATGACTGGTGTCAAACAAGGATGCTGCATGTCAGGTTTCTTGTTCCTCCTAGTGATAGACTGGGTGATGCAACAGACTGTCAGAGGAAAGAGAATAGGAATTAGATGGGACTTCACCACTATGCTTGAATACCTCGACGTTGCAGACGACATTGCCCTATTGTCATCAGCAATGGGCCATCTTCAGTATAAGACATCAAAACTTGAAGAAAACTCCGCAAAAGTTGGGTTGAAGCTGAATGCCAAGAAGTGCAAAGTGATGAAGATTAATAGCAAGAGTGAAAACAGCCTGACAGTTGGAAATGGCAAATCCGAGGAGGTGGACAGCTTCACATACCTCGGCACCAATGTCACCAGGATGGAGAAGGAACTGCTGACATCAGGAAGAGAATAGCTTTGGCCGGTGCATCCTTCAGGAGGCTAGCCAAAACATCTGGAATGCTACAGACATCAGTAGAAAGATGAAAGTCTCCCTCTTTAAGAGCCTGGTCCTCTCTGTATTATTATATGGATTTGAGACCTGGAAGCTTACCAAGACAGAGGAAAAGAAGATTAACGTCTTTCAGACCAAGTGCCTCAGAAGGATCCTTAAGGTCAGGTGGCAGCAGCACATACAAAACAAGAAAGTTCTGGAGATGGCAGAAGCAGAAAGCATCAGTGGCGAGGTGAGGAGGAGGAGATGGAATTGGATAGGCCATGTGCTTAGGAAGGATTCCACGGATGACTGTGTTGTGGCCCTCGGGTGGACGCCTGAAGGGAGAAGGAAGCGAGGTCGCCCCAAGACAACATGGCGACGGATGTTGGAGGTGGAGAAAATCAATGCTGACTGGAAATCCTGGAACACAGCACGCCATGCAGCCTCAGACCGACACCAGTGGAGAAGAGATGTCCAGGCCTTGTGTGCCTCCGGGCACGGAGAGAATTAAGGTAAGGGTTAATACACGTTTGAACGGCGAAAATCTCATAAAAAGTCTATAGTGTTTTCGATAGAAGTAATAGTAATGCCGTTTCTTTTTTTATGGAAATTTGAATATCAATGACTCTTAAAGTTGTGAAGGGACGAAAATACAATAAGGCAATTGAATCACATCTGAATGTAGGAAATAAAATAATCTTTTCAAGATCATCATATTAACGAGGGCTGTTCGGAAATTTTTGAGAAGGATGTGGAGATAACGAACGGTATTCAGTCTCAAAGTCCATAAAACAATACAAAACAAGAAAACATTGATGTAACCATCAATTGTCGCCCGGGAAATATACCAAGTAAACAATGTAAATGAGTCTTGATCATCAAACCGCTTCGATATGTGTGAAAAGGCATGCGTCTAATTGATGGAGACGATAGTCGCATATATTTTGAAAACTTGTAGTCGCATAAAAATTAATCAAAATCGATACCATTTTAAACTTGATCAATTCCTCAAGTAAATGTTGGCTGCATAAAATATAAATTGAAGTTAGACACACGCATCACCTATATTTAAAAATGTATTATTTTTCAATATTATAATATAAAACACGAACTGTGCAGAGAACGTCTTATCCGAGAAGTAAAATTCGATGTTCTAAAAAAAGGGGCCTGTCGTTTTTTCGATAGTAAATGATAAGCAACTATATATATTAAATATGAAAAACGTATATATTTTTTTACAGATTCACTTTATGAAAGTAAATATATTATGTATCTCGTAATTTATAAACGGAAAGAACATTCTGATTAACAATCTTTTCAATGTTTAGAAAACCTTTAATTCTAAATAACTACTCCCACCCCAATCCCCATACACCAACACTTAAACCTATATGTATAGAGCGGCCCGGTCCTCCGGGCTGCAATAAGAGCAGAGACAATTACATTTACTCCATAAAGGACGGAGATACTATATAGTTATTTCATGAAAATTCATCAACATTTTCTAAAGAACAAATAAAACCTTTTTGCAAAAATTTCTAATTCCTGTGATTATTAAATAAATTTTGGTGAAATTATAAATATACATGTCTATTGACCCGGAGTAGCATCGGTATTGAACGTCACGTCAGCCGTCCGGAGATGGTTTCACATGTGAAAAGATCGGGAAGCGTTTGATACTATTCCTTCTTTGTTAGCGTTATTACATATACCATTACAAAAATCAAACAGTCTCTTTTCTTAAAGTATATCTAAAAAAGGTATGCTGCTGCTACCCCAGTGTAAAATTTTCATTGATAGGAAAGGATGACTTAGAATCATGCAATGCCAATTTATGCAACGCGGATCAACGATATTAATACCGTGCGTAATAACTTATGGTTTTCCAGAGCTTTTAATTTTACTCTGGTTGCATTAATTGTGAAAAAAGTACACCAATGAAATAACAATCCCTAACAAATTATTTTTTCTCATTTTTATTGTTTTAGCAGGTCGTTCAATTCGGAAAAAGAGTTCTACATTGCGCTACACAAAATTTTAGGTATGCTGGCTGCTCCGCCCTAGACGCAAAATTCATTTTGTCAATGTTAGATTTCTCTATTGCGCTTAATTTTTTTATGATCTCCGTATTTCTGATCAAAATTCTATCAAACTTGCACAAGATGAATTTGAAATAAAGTTGAAAAATTATACACATAAACTGAATTATTTTCGCTCTTATTATGGGTCCACGAAGAGTTAGAACGTAGGTGTTACATATTTTCAATATATGATTTAATATTTGTAAAATATTTCTTGCCTTTATTAATTCTTAGTGTATGTTTAAGGTATATGCAAATTTTCACCGAAAGACGTTCATTAGAAAGCAAAATATACACAATGTCTCAATAATTTTCGAACAGTCCTCGTATATTAAAAAATTCAAAGTTTATATTCAGACTGAAGATTATTTCATATACTAATATGGATCCAGCATGTGGCTAGGATGGGGCTAAATTGGGGTCATATTTTACATGATGAATGTACACACGAAAACAAATTCTAACTCTTCAGAACGGCAAAGCAATATTCACATGGAAATAAGATTAATTTTAAACAATCGGTATGGCCAACGTTATTCAAGTAGGGTTTGTTGCCCTTAAATAGACGTCTAAAATGTGTAACAAAAAATGTCTTAGAAAGAAAGGATTATACTTCAAACGTAAGATATCAAGGCTGTGAAGAGTTTTTCTGTTATTAAAAATTGGAAGCAATAAACGATGTACGGTGACATGTGAAAGAAATACAAGGTATTAGCTTCAACTTGAAACATGGTGGAATATAATTTATATATTGTACGAGACTGGTTCATTTTGTGAATAAGAGAAGTACTTTATTACCTTCATCAACTCCTTTGTTGACGTAGTGAAGTTTAAGGAATAAACGTCTTGATTGAGTGGTATTTCTTTCATAATTTGAGTCTATGGCATAAAAAAATTCAAAATGACAGACCCGAGCCTGTAATCTGGTGTCAAAAATCCAAATACTTGTATGAAATTTTCAAAAAGACTATTTAAAATTTCAAAGGACAATATCGATGACTACGCTTAAGTCTCTATGTCTTGCTAAAAGTCCCATCACATTCACATTGCTACACTGTGGACTGAAAAGATTCCTAAATCAATATCTGTTCCTTTGAAACAGTACAAATCTGGAGCAGTAGAAACACAGGCCTCTAAAACATCAGTTTTAAAATAAGGTGCCATAGAAGAGTAAGTAACCCCTGTCGATCTGTTCCTATCGCCATGTGCTAATTTTGAAGATAAAACAAACGGATTAAAATCCTAAGGCCGTTCAGTGTTTAAATAATGGTCAAACAATAAGTATGAAAAAAAGTCAGTTATCTTAACCTGCCCTGCTCTGATTCATACCTTTTTTCCTGTTCAATTTATGTATGAAAATATATCCTTGATGATATAAGGAAAAAAAAATCCTCTATGAGCAAAACCTTTACACATTAATATTTAAATGAATGGGAAATAAATCAGTATAAGTAATTGTTGATTTTTCAAAAGAAACGCTCGCCAGGATTAAATTTCAAGCTCGTGCAAAGAAAAAGAAACAAGATGTACACAGTCCTTAACGAAGTGGGAAAGCTCTGAAAGCTCTCGCGAAAGAGGCTGTGCTCAGTGATGGGTTGGAAGCTTGGTTTTGTTTTGATTTTATCACCATTTACATTCATTGTTAATTGCCAACTTGAAGGTAATTCACAAATTTATAGACTACTTTAGTGTATTTATTGTTCTGTAGCTCGATAATGAATTCATTTCAGAAGTCGGAAAGGTTTTTTCTTTCTTTACACTGTGACAGAATATCACTTTTTTAAATATTATAAATTACAGCAATTCAACGTTGAACATGTACTATATTTACATACTAGTATATGCACCAATTTAAAAGTATGTTTAGGTGTACTGAGGGAGATAGGTTTTGACATCAGATGGGATGTGTCATGATAAAAATATTTGTAAAGACATGAAAACTTTCTTTAAAATCTTTTAGTGAACATTATACTTCAAGAATATTTTTCTGAAAAGTTCTGACTGCTTTTTTAGCACCCGATATCTGTTTCTTTTTTATACTTCTACTATTTCATTTATTGTAGATGATCAGATGCCCCCCAAAATTATCAGTACTTTTAACAATGAATATTACTATCCAATGAGTTCTAAACTTACTGATGCAAAGATTGAATGCAATGCCATGAATGGAAAAATTGAGTAAGTTTGGTTTGGTTTGATTATAAAGCTGAATCAGGATTTTTCTGTGATTTGATTTGTCTTTTAGAATTATTTATTTCGCGATTCATTGTTATTGTTGATGGTAACATACAGATAAAAAAAAACTTGGTACAGTGGTAAAGTGTCAGTTGTCTTTCTCTTGTGGCTAATTGTTTGTCTGTCTGATTGTTATGAAACATATGGAAAAAACAAACCGTATACAAATCAAAAATCCATAAAACAATACTTAATAGGAGCAAAGCAAACACGGACCTCCAAAACTTCGTATCTGGGATTGGGTACCATAGAGGAGTGAACATCCCCTGCCGACCGGTCATACCCGCCGTGTGCTCCCTGTCATGATTGGGAAATAATGTAAAAATCCTTCATCAATTCAGTGTACTGTATATCTCTTAATTTTTGCGACACCTTATTTTCGCGAGATAGTTATTGACTCCTTACAAGCGTGACAAAATTTTCACGAATTATGGTTATTCCTCTATATAATCATAAGGAAAACTTTTATACGCGAGAATGAAATTTTCGCATGCTCATTTTCTCGTGTAATTACGTGAAAATAATATTTCTTGCGAATAAAAAGTGATTTACAGTATTAAGAATGGCCACACAATTAGCATTTGACTTAATCATAAATTGTATTTGCTGACAAGGTAATTTTATCGACCACAGAACTTCTGAAATGATGACTTTAAACGAGACTGCTTATATTCTTGTTTCATCAAGTTGCTTGTCATTAATTTACCTCGTTTTGGAAATTGTTTATACGTATAGCATGCTCTTGCATATCGAATCAACTGAAGGTATTTTGCTGCATAATATGGAAGTTGACAATTGAAAAGTTAAGTCATCACGTACGTATCACAAAGTTTGGTTGTTAGATAACAATAAACGTCTGTTTCAAGTACAATATCCAAATGTGAAACAGATGTAAACATAAATTACTTTCAAAACCTTACTTCATAAACTGTTTTACTCTGATTTAAAAAAAAATTAGAGTAAAAAGTAGATTTTATTGGGATGCTAAGTATTTAATCCATTATTTTTCATTTTTAAATTTTCAAGTAAGGACGTTGCCAAGTTTAATAAAACTATCATAAATTACATGCGAAGTTCTATCAAAATGTCATACCTTCGTATTACACATCCATAGGTTTTATCCTGTCTCTTTAAAATTCAGATGAGAATGTTATAGGTCAAAGTACAACTTTTCTTTATTTTAATAAAAAAAAGTGCACGATCACTTTCTTAAATACGTATCATTTTGATAATGAAATACACTTTCAAAAGGGAATCTTAGTTTCAACACACAGTTTTCACCTGTAACTGAAATAGAACCCCTCTGTTTAAATTTTGCTTATTTAGAGGGTGAAAAGACTAGGAACAATTAAATTGATTGAAGTTAATTATTGATAACGGAAAAGTTTCAGTATACATTGGACAACGTTATGATGAAGTTATTTTAAGGTATGAATGGAAGAAAGATGGAGTAACTGTTCTGAACAGCAAATATGTATCAGTGGACAAAGGCACAGGAACCTTGAAATTTAACCAGATGATGGCATTCGATTATGGGACCTATCAATGCTTTGCTAAAAATGATTTTGGAACTTCACTCTCTCCGCCCTTTGAAGTTAAAATGTCTTGTAAGTACACAGTATTTAAAAAGAGATAAAGACTGACTATATATCAACACAATCATGTATATCACAAACTGTTGCCATCATAAGGGTCCTTTATCAAGATGTGGATACCCAGTCTGTCCGTCTGTCTAACTGTCCCTCCTCGAAGTAGGAGAAAATGACAAAATACATACCTTTCAACCTTCAGAGTTCGTATTGAGATTCTAATTGTAAAATGGGTGGATTTTAAAGAATCATTTTCTTGAATGATTTGCCAGATTAGAAGGTTACTTTTTTTTTTATAAGCGAGCATCAGTCTTTCATACAAATGCTCTTTGAAGAATATATATTAATACGATACAATAGTTTAAATTTATTTTATTTGAGAAGATTTAATTATTGTAAGGCGATGGGCCAGATATGAAAAAAGAAGACAATGACTCTTTGTCAGATTGGTATCAGATCCATGATAAAATCGCGTATCAAAGATTGAGGGGCGATATGAAAAGCATCTTTCCTTTTGTATTCAATAATCCAGAAGTGAAAAAGAACTAGATAGATAACACGATCAGTAGGTACTGGTCCCTGCTGACAAAGCAGGTAACAACATTGTCTTTGAAAGGCTCATTATAAAAAATGTATTTTAGAAGAACTTGAATTTAAGTGATAATCCAACTTTTACTCATAGTTCCCTTTCTTAGGAGTAGATTTTTCAAAACCATATGTCAGTTTTGAATATTTTTAATATCCAAGAGAACCAAAATGATTTTGAACTACCATATACATATTGGATTCCGAAACTTCATAAGAATCCTTACAAAGATACATTGCGGGTTCCAGTAAATGTTCAACCAAGCCTATTTCTTTACTCTTCACTAAGATATTCACAGTATTGAAGGAGAAACTTCAAGAGTACTGTGCAGCAATATATTCAAGAAGTGGTGTAAATCAGATGTGGATACTTAAAAATTCAAAGGAACTTTTGGAGAATTTGAAATCACAAGATTATACCCAAATCAACAGCATAAAAACTTACAATTTTTCAACTTTATACACAACCATTTCCCATGATAAATGCAGGCTTTTTGATCTCAATGACTTCTTTTTCAATAAAAATGGAACTCGTATATTTACTTACTTTGTTATTGATCACTTGCACAAATATTTTGTTAAGACATTCTGATTGTTCACACAAATACTCTGAAGTCGACATAAAAAAGATTCTGATTGACAATATCTATGTTGTTTTTGGAGACCAGGTCTTCCAACAATCTATTGGAATTTCCATGGACACCAACTGCGCCCCGTTATTAGCAGACCTATATTTGTATTCATATGAAGTAGAATTTGTGCAAAATCTTATGCGTGAAAAGAAGAAAACACTTGCGGTGACCTTAAACTCGCATATCGACGATGTACGAGGGACGTTCAATAAATAATGTCATTAGCTCGATGAAATACAACATAGTAGTCATATAACATAAAGTTTGACTTTCTCTCATTATTGAATCTTTAATGAATTGATAACAGTTTGTGTGACCAATTTTCATCGCATTATTTCATCGTGGGAAGCTGGAAAACAAGGGATATTCGAGACACTGCATTAAAAATGAATGGTCAAGAATCAGTAAACTAGAGTAAAATTAAACGCTTCATTACAGCAGCTGTAAAACTTGTTAATATCCCAAAAATATATTAACTGAAATATGTGAAATTTACAGCAACCAATGCCTGTTTTATAGACAGGTGAACAAGTAGATTTCAATAAACAAAAATTATATAATGGGCATCAAAAATGGGTACCGTCCTTAGGCATGTTGGGGACAATGACTTACAACAACCGATGGAAATTTGCGAAATTTGAACAAATTATCACTTATTATGTTTTATTGACTTTAAGACACATAACAAAATTGATAAAAATCAGTTCACACTGTTTAAAAGAAATATTTTATAGTAAAAAAGTTTAATACTCGAAGGTCACTCTATATTTTGAAAAATAAGTGAAAACGGCAGCGTGTTGGAATATCCAAACAATTACTTTAAAAATTCAAAAATTCTACTTATCCACGTTTGTCTGAAATTCTAACAGATAGTGAAACTTGAATCCATTTTGTTTAAAACCCTCAAAACAAATTTACAATAAAATGCACTTGACAAAACTGCAAAGGCCTGAGAAAAGCAAATAATTGCAAGAGCAAAGAACAGTTTTATATGACATTTTCTTAAATATTAGCGGTCTTGTTGTTCAAATTCATATTCGGGGAGGAAGTTCAATTTCTGGAGGAGTCTGGATAACATTTTTTTGCAAAAAAATTAAAAGGTTTATGAGAGGAAGACCACGAGGAAATCACTACATTTAATTTCTTCATGATAGCGTCCAAATCCACAGGCCATGAAGAGTAAAGAAGTTTTGGGGATAAACAGAAAGATAATGTTTTGTCACACCAACAAAATTTGTCAGATCTTTCAACCTTTGACTTGTTTAATTTCCCAAACTTAGAAAAACATCTATCAGAAAGAAAAAAAAACAAGTACAGCAAATCAGAGGATCTGCTATATTCCAATATACGAAGGGTCATTCTCAAAAATGTGTTCGAAAAACAACAATCTGCTATATTATGCGTATTCGTAATTTAACTACATTACGAAAAATTGTAGTATAAGTTTTATATTACGATACATTTGTAACTTGCAATATTACGCTTTTTCGTAATCTTACATTTTTTCGTAATGTTACGAATTTTCGTATTGGACTGGACTGTTGGGGACAATGACTTACAACAACCGATGGAAATTTGCGAAATTTGAACAAATTATCACTTATTATGTTTTATTGACTTTAAGACACATAACAAAATTGATAAAAATCATTTTGGGGATAGTTCACACTGTTTAAAAGAAACATTTTATAGTAAAAAAGTTTAATACTCGAAGGTCACTCTATATTTTGAAAAATGAGTGAAAACGACAGCGTGTTGGAATATCCAAACAATTACTTTAAAAATTCAAAAATTCTACTTATCCACGTTTGTCTGAAATTCTAACAGATAGTAAAACTTGAATCCATTTTGTTTTAAACCCTCAAAACAAATTTACAATGAAATGCACTTGAAAAAACTGCAAAGACCTGAGAAAAGCAAATAATTGCAAGAGCATAAAACAGTTTTATATGCCATCTTCTTAAATATTAGCGGTCTTGTTGTTCAAATTCATATTCGGGGAGAAAGTTCAATTTCTGGAGGAGTCTGGAAAACATTTCTTTGCAAAAAAAATTAAAAGGTTTATGAGAGGAAGGAAACATCACGAGGAAATCACTACATTTAATTTCTTCATGATAGCGCCCAAACCCACAGGCCATGAAGAGTAAAGAAGTTCTGGGGATAAACAGAAAGATAATGTTTTGTCACACCAACAAAATTTGTCAGATCTTTCAACCCTTAACTTGTTTCATTTCCCAAACTTAGAAAAACATATATCAAAAAGAAAAAAAAACAAGTACAGCAAATCAGAGGATCTGCTATATTCCAATATACGAAGGGTCATACTCAAAAATGTGTTCGAAAAACAATTAAAAATTGAATGAAAATGTTACGGATATGTGTTTTAATTGAAAGAGGATATTTCAGTTAAATCATTAAGACTAAGTCATAGAAACGCGTTTTTTTTGTTTCTTTCCGAGCCCCAATGACATTATTTATTGAACGCCCCTCGTATTGTCAATCAACAATGGTAATTTCCATTCTTATGTCGATACGATATATCCTGGTGAGCTTGAGAAAAAAAGTACCACAGAGTCTGACACATTTGTTTCATATTTGGATATTTTACTTAAAAAAGACGTTAATGGTAATCTAACAACTAAAAGAGTAGAAGGGGTCTTCTGATTATATAGAAAAAACGTAATACCTTAAATTCATTCTTTTTTGCTCCTGGATATAAATTTATGATTTTCATGACCCTGTTTCATTAGACTAGTTCTGGTGTCAGGGTACGTCTGTGTTTAGTCTGTAGTAAAAATGCAATATACTTTCACGGAGTTTATATAATAGTATCTCAATTGATTCGCAAGAGCATGCATCCTTCTACTCTTTTACCAGAATCCCTGACCCCTTGGAAGAGGCATCCTTCCATATTCATTTAGTTTTTTAAAAACAATATCCAGGAGCAGAGAGAAGATTTTGAAAGAATTGATGCATTTTCACTATATAATTTACAGGACCCCTCCCAAACATCAGAACCCCTGACCCAGGGGCCATGAAATTCACAATTTTTAGAATTTATAACAAAGGGGAAGAGAAGAAATAATGTACTTTCATCTTAACAAAAAGATTGATTCGTATCTCGATTTCCAGAAAAGTAAAATTGTTAAATTCTTGGCTTACAAGTTGATGGCTGAAGTAAAGGTTTCCAAAATGGTTTTCCAGAAAGAGAACTATAAGCGTTTTACAGACCACGACAACATGTATTATAATTTTGTTGAGTATTGAATTCCATATTTTGTAGCAATGGGAGCATTTCCAGCTAAAGAACATGAGGAAAAACAATGTAAGGAGTTTGAACACTGTAAAATCCCTTGTCGTGACAAACCAAAATGTTCACCGGATTCTGAGTGCAGAGTGGAGTGGAAAATTGGAAAGGGTGCCAAGACAAATGTGGAGTTATCGAAGAGAGTAGGGGTGGATGGAAATGGTGAGTGGAGATCTAAAGAAAATAAATTCGTTAAATATATATGGTTTTTGAACATTTTACTGTAAAATTTTCGGATAATTTAAGTTTTATCTATAAATTAAATTTATATCCTTTATAGGTGACCTACATTTTATGTGGACAAAAAACACAGACTGGACTGGATTAGACTTCAAGTGTGGAGTGTGGCAAGAACAGCTCAAGATGCTGGTTGTTGGCAGTCTAACGACTCTTAGAATTATCAGTAAGTAGTTCAATTTTATGAATATTAGAGGTTAGCATAATAACATTTACTGAAAACTAGTAGTTGAATAGTATTATCCCACATCAGTGAAAAACATTGTAATGAAAAAGATATACATACCTATCAAACCTTTCACATTCTCCAAAACTACCGGACCAATTTCAACAAAACTTTACAAAAGCATTCTTGGATAAAATGTAGTTGCATTAGGTAAATCCGTCGGCGTCAGAGTTAGCGTCGACGTCCCCTTTTAAAGTTTTTGGAACAGATTTCTTTTCAAGTACATATCTACCCTATATTGCTCAGGATGCATGGGTGTTGCTTCTAGTGTGCTTCATTGTACCAGTTAGGTTGTAGATGATATATTTCCAGCCAAAGTATGACCAAATTAATATTTCGAGGCAAGTTAAAATTGTTTGTGCAGTTTAATGTTTTAAGACCAGGTTTCATTTCCAAGTACATGTAACTATACGCTTTATTTTAACCAAACTTGCAGGAATGCTACATCTAAGGTTGCCACACTACCAGACTTGCTTGGTACACTTTTCGTAAGACTGACCAGGTTGAAGGTTATGGAGTAGGCTCATTTTAAAGTAATTATAAGCCATGTGTTATCAATTTTGCATTAATTGATTGATTGTATATATTGTTTAACGTCCCTCTCGAGAATTTTTCACTCACATGGAGACGCCACTATTTGCCGGTGGAAAGCTGCAAATTTTGTCCCATACTCGGCACTCAAGGCCATTGAGCAGGGAGGGATCTTTCTCGTGCTAGCACCTACTGCGACACGGGATCTAGGTTTGTACGGTCTGAGACTCTCATCCGAAGGACCGGTCTCCACGTCCCAAAGTGGGATTCGAACCCGCAACGTAAGAATCAACTCATTACTTCGCGACTCTAGAGCAGACGCTCTAACCACGCGACTACCTTGCATTGATAATACTGTAAAGTTTGGTCATTTCAAGTCCCCATGTTTTATTTGTCTTTAAATTACAAAGCTTGTCATACTAATTTAACACTTTATATGGTTCACGATTTGAGTAATTTGATCGTTTGTATTGTACATTTATTATGTGAAGTTCAAAAATTGGATTCACAGCTTTTCATGTCATCGTATGCAAAGTGAAAGTAGAACGAGTATGTGTAATACATGCATATCCTTTCGTAATTAATGATGTTCTTGTTGAAATAACTGTATAAATGCTGTTGAAAGAGTATGAACTGCTAGATGTTTTGTTTAAATTACATTTTTCACTTTTATTTTACCTGTACTGTGCTAACACATGTTGTAGTATTGCAGACCGTCTATTTTTCTATTTACATGGCGGCGCATTGCATTGTGGTATACTTCCGGTTTATTTTTCTCTTGATCCGCGGTATTATTTATATGCCCTTGGAGTTTTGTACAGAAGTAAAAATGAACAGTTATGAGGTAATTAATTATTGTTGAATGAATGAAAGTCAAGTTATTTTATGGTGAAATACTTATTATTGTTCGAATTATCTTAATGGAACTATTTTCCGTATAAGATTTTCCGTATATTCCGTAAGAATTTATACGAATTCGTAAGAGTCTTGCATACGAATTTTCACTAAGAGTATAAAAGGGGAGATTCTTCCGTATATCGGGGAGTCTGCTATTTTTGATGTTAGGGTTAACGTAATTATTTTGGGCTTTTAGACGAAATTGGTAATTATTTTCTAATTGTTAAATCAATTAATTGTAATTTGGTAATTGGTTTAATTTATGGGGAAAGTTTAGTTTTAACAGCTTTGGGGATTTATTTACGATCATATATCTTGATTATTTCAGGATCCGATCGTATCTGAATTTCCAGTTGTTAATAATCTTTTATTCATTGATAATTAAGTTTAATAGATAGGTTTAAGCCATATATTTCGATTATTTCGAGATCCGGCTGTTTATTAGAATTTATTTAATATTGTGAAATTTGTCAGTAAAAAGGGTGATTAAAAGGCCTGGATATTATATTTTATGAATTAAAATTGTTTCATGTTGGTTTTGCAGACTCAATAAATTTATAAAACTTAAATTTCGAGTTTAGAGTTGTTTACTCAGTGTTTAAAAAGGGAGTTTACTCCTGTCTTCTAGAACCACTATAGCGTTACAATTTTTGGTGTCAGAAGTGGGATAGCCATTGAGCGCTATCCCGTTACAATACATTTATTGATGCACTCTACTACAAGTAGCTAGATGTTTTTCAAATGCTGTATTTGATCTATATTTGGGATATTGACCATGTCAAATTATTTTGTGAATAAAATTAGAATGGATGATGCATCAAGTGACTTAAAGACCTGTTTTGGATACTGTATTTTCCCTACATTTTCGAGAAGAGGGGGCCACTCACTGAAGCAGATTCATTCCAGAACATTGTACATGTATTTGCCCTTTTTAGTCCTTGTCATATGAGTTCACCATCTCACGCAGCTTAAGTAATTTGGGGTATAGAAATAAAAACAGCAATACAATATTTTAGTTTTGTCCTGTTTATGCAACTCTCACTCACTATTATTTTCACTCTCTTGGATTTCACATATTGAGCACTTGCATATCAGTAGGGACATTCGTGTCATAATGAAACATCTAGTTATTCTTAGATATCGCTATTGGCTTAAAAATGTTTTGTAGTATTTTTTGTAGTATTTTATCTACTTTTATTTAGGAATTTTTACAAATGTTTGAATGTATTCTTCAGGTGCTAAATTAAGACACACGTTGGATCCAAATCTTGTCTATAAATCCAATGGAAAGGCCCAGTATGGAGGCGAAGGTGTACTGAAGTGCATGTTTTCAGGATAGTGAGTAGAATTCATTATACAAATTGTGACAGTGTAATATACTATTATCACAGGAAGATTATTACATTGTGACAATGTAACATACTATTATTGCAGGGATACATAAATATTGTTACAATGTAAAATACTTTTTTTTGCAGGAATATTATAATATAATGTAATTTACATAATATTATTACAGGAATATTATAACATAATGGCAATGTGACATACTATTGCTAGAGGAATATTATAGCATTGTGACAATGTAACTTACTATTATTACAGGAATTATAAAATTGTGACAATGTAAACTTCTATATTTTAAGGCATATCATAACATTGTGACTATGTGAAATTCAATTATTTCAGGAATATTATAACATTTTGACAGTGTAACATTTTTTGCATAAATATCATAACATATTGTGACAATGTAAACTTCTTTTGCTCGACAAAAATGTTGCGTTTGTTTGTACTATCTATTCATCACAAATCTTTTGGACGGTTCCGTTTGTCAAGTTTTTAAAAGAAAACATTATCTATAATTAATTTTATTGGTCAATTTTGTTTCTAGTCCAGCACCAGAAATTCAGTGGGTTTCTCCTTACGATGAAGTCATCAACAATTCTGCCAAATACGTCATCAGTGATTACAACAGGACACTGACCATTAAGGATGCAATGCCAAATGATGAAGGTCAATACTCTTGTATAGGAAAAGGCACCCACAAGCTAAACCCCCAAAGTGTTTTTCTTAATGTTACCTGTAAGTTTACTATTGAATGTATTTATTGAAGTTTTGCCACAGTTAAAATATATATGGACAGAGGAGTAAAAGTTCATCAGAAAAAAGATCGATTATATATTTTTGAGTCTGTTAAAATTTGTGTTTCAATTTGTGACTGTTTGAAAAGGTTTCGCAGGTTAACCTGAAATTCTTAGTTTGAGATAAACAAGTACATGTATATATGTTTCTTATACGTAAAAGCTATGGTAGAATTAACCTTCTGTAAAGTGATTTCAATTCATATCTATAATAATTGAATTCTTTAAGCTGCTCCAGTGCTTAAACCTGAATCAGAAGATCGTCAGATGAATGATTTGTTGGTGTCAGTTGGAAAAAATGCTACATTTTACTGTGAGGCTGTATCCTTACCCAAGGAAAATGCACCAACTCCTCCCCTGTGGATGAAAAATGGAGCAGTTCTTCCAACTGATGGAAACCGTATTAATAAAACCTTAAAAACTCGATTTTTAGCTAACCTGAGCCGAAGGCTCAAGTGAGCTTTTCTGATCACATTTTGTCCGTCGTCCGTCCGTCCGTCTGTCTGTCTGTCTGAAAACTTTTCACATTTTCGACTTCTTCTCAAGAACCACTGGGCCAATTTTGACCAAACTTGGTACAAAGCATCCTTGGGAAATTTATATTATTAAAATGAAGGGCCAAGTTCCCTCACAAGGGGAGATAATCAAGAAAAGACAAAAATAGGGTGGGGTCATTAAAAAATCTTCTTCTCAAGAATCACTGGGCCAGAAAAGCTGAAACTTATGTGGAAGCATACTGGGGTAGTGTAGATTCTAAATTGTTCAAATCATGACCCCCTGGGGTAGGGCGGGGCCACAATGGGGAATCAAAGTTTTAATAAGAATTATATAGGAAAAATCTTTGAAAATCTTCTTCTAAAGAACCACTGGTCTAGAAAAGCTGAAACTTATATTGAAGCATCCTTGGGTAGTGTAGATTCTAAATTGTTCAAATCATGACCCCTGGAGGTAGGTCGGGGTCACAATGGGGAATCAAAGTTTTACATAGAATTATATAGGAAAAATCTTCTTCTCAAGAGCCACTTGGCCAGAAAAGCTGAAACTTATGTGCACCTGGAAGCATCCTGGGGTAGTGTAGATTTCAAAATGTCTAAATTATGATCAGTGGGGTAGGGTGAGGTTGCAATATGTATTAAGGTGGCTCATTACATCCACAGTTTATTTTAGATTTCATTACAGCACCACTTATTATGTAGATGTCAAATATCCAGAATGAGGTATTGAAATCATAAATATTTTTTAGAGAATTTTTTAGCTTTTGTCTAATTTCAGTGAAATGTTTTATATCTAGTTTATTGTTAACAGAATTTCAGAACTTTCAGTGTCAAATGATGGGCATCTTCTCAAGACAAGTACAAACAGTGAAAATATCTCATAATACCTAATATTAGTTTCATTAGAAAAAAAAATTTTCTCCTAAAAAACAATTAATATCATTATCTTTTTAATCTGTGCACAAAACATTAAGAAAATGAGTTCTGAAGAGACAAGGAATGTATTTCAATGAATTACATGTGAAAAATTGAATGAAAAATGTTTAAACGAAATGAAAATGCCAATTTAAAAAATATTTGGTATAAAAAGTCCACTTTCAAGATCGAGTTATCTTTCCTAATAAGCCAAGACTCAAATCACTAAGGAACGTTTGAACATTACATTTAAAATTCAGAAAAAAGCTTTAAATTGCCAGAGTATATATTTAAATCAATAAAGCAAATATATAAATAAACACCAACACAGTAAATAGTGCAAGTAAATAACTTTTTTAATTTCAATAAGGTTGTAGATTTAAACTCGAATTTCCTCAATACAAACATGTCATTGATATAGCTCACTGCATGCATCGCTATGAAATTGCACAATACTTGTTTGGCGAAGAGTTGGCTGTTGATTTCTTTTGTTTCTGCTTAAAAGCAATCCTTCTTGGTCCATGCATAATGAATCCGTTACTTTGTTTTCACTGTTTATAACACCGCATGTTTCATCTATTTTTAAAGCGCTTTATAGGTCAGGGTCATATTATAGAGGTAGCTGTACAAATCGTCCCCAGAGGGATACGGTCGAAACAATGGAGGTTTATTTTTTTGTGTAGTACGTCATCAAAAAGTGGTGCAATGAGCCTCCTTAAAAGGGGGAGATCTGGTAAAGAACAGAATGGTCAAAGCTTCTCAGGTGAGCGATGTGGCCCATGGGCCTCTTGTTTGTGTTAAAAGGTATATTAAAGAAATCTTTCCATGATATATTCATACAAACTTTCATATTGGTTTACAGATACCGGTAAGTACATTTTGAGTCCTGAGCACATTATGCTGACTGTTACCAATGTACAGGAAGGTTTAGACTCCGGAGTTTTTCAGTGTATGTCGGAAAACAGCGAAGGTGTTCTGTTAAAGGAGGCTTTACTCAAAGTTATAGGTAACACAATTTTTTACAATTAAACTTAATCCACATTTCTTTATAATCTCTTCTGTTTAAAAGGTGGGGAGTGTACAGAATTTCCTGTGTAAATTGGGGGGATGGATGGGTGGGTGATGGTATTTTTGAGCTTGTCGAAACTGAAAATTTTGCATTCCTCTAAAAAAAATATAACCAAACATTCTGAGAGTATTGCATCAACAATGCTAAGTCCCCGATCAGCAAGTGTAATCTGATTCTCGTTAAAATTGAAAAATCTATAAGTTTGTCAAAAATCGATGGAGAGGAATGAAATGCGAACTTTGTAACTCCTCAAGGCAAAGTCACTTAAAATGAATCATATATATATATAGGGAGATAGCGAACAATATTCAAGATCAAAAGTCCATAAAACAATACTTAATAGGAGAAGAGCAAACACGGACCTCCAAATCATCAGGGGTGGGATCAAGTGCCATGGAATAGTAAGCATCCCCTGCAGACTGGTGACACCCGACGTGTGCTCCGTGTCATGAAATAACGGAAAAAATCTGTCGTCGATTCGGTGTGTACCCCGGGTAAATAATGGATTATTAACTGGTATGAAAAAAGTCAGTCAGCATTCGACTCAATGTTAAATAATATTTGCTGAAAATGCAAGAACAATGTATCGATCATAGAACTTACAAAAGTGTTACTTTAAACGAGACAGCTGATATCCTTGTTTCATAAAAAATCGCTCAAAATCGGCAAGCATTTAAAAATTGCCTTGAAAAATTGAAAAAATCGTAATTCCGTCAAAAATCTTCAAATGAAGCTGATCGAAATGCAAACTTGATCTGTAACTCATTAAAATACACTCAAATTCCAAAAAAATAGCCCAATATCTGCAAGCGTTTGGAGTTTGGAGTGGAAAAGCAAGTGGGACAGACTATCAGACAGGGACAGCTAGACGTATGGACAGACAGACAAACAGACTCAAAGGAAACCTATAACCCCCCCCCCCCCGGTTTCGCAAAATGGGACTGATAAGAGTAAATAAATAAGATATCATTTTTCACGACATGTATATCTTAAAGGTACATTTCATTGTTGCAGTTTAAAAAATTGAAAATCATGAAAGTAAAAAAATGTATTTTCTAAGTTTGAGTATCAAATTATCATAAAAATAAGACAATTTGAAGCAGAATTTGTCTGAAATTTTATACATGAAAAAAGAAAACACTTGCTTCGGCTTTCAACACGACAATTAGATATATCGATGACGTATTGTCAATTAACAATTGTTATTCAAATTCTTATGTAGATACGCTATATCCCGGTGAGCTTTAAATAAAAGATACTACAGAGTCTGACACATCTGTCACATATCTAGATATTTTACTAAAGACGTTAATGGTAATTTAACAGCCAAGTTTTATGATAAACGTGATGATGATTTTAAATTTTTAATTATCAACTTCCCTTATCTATGCAGCAATATACATTCATCCCATGCATACAGAGTTTATATCCCTTAGTTGATATGATAAGCAAGAGCATGTTCTACGAATGAACAATTTCTAAAACGAGATAAATTATTGACAAAGAAGTTGCTGAAGCATGAATATCAGCAGTCTCGTTTAAAGTCATCATTTTGTAAGTTCTATGGTCAACACAAAGATCGTGTCAGCAAATACAATTTATAATTGAGTCAAATGCTGAATGGCGTTTTTCATTCTAGTTGTAATCCATTATATATACACTGAATTAACGACGGATTTTCCAGTTATTTGCCGACATGACAGCACACGGCGGGTCTGACCAGTCGGCAGGGGACGGTCACTCCTCTGTGGCACCTGACCCCACCTCTATAATGTTTTGGAGTCCATGTTTGCTATGTTCCTATTTTGTATTGTTTAATGGACTTTTGAGCTTGAATACTGTTCTACATCCCACATGTTTTATGATATTTTCTCCAGATCCCATAACAATATTAATAGTATGTTACATTGTCACAATGTAATAATCTTCCTGTGATAATAGTATATTACGCTGTCACAATTTGTATTATGAATTCTACTCACTATCCTGAAAACATGCACTTTAGAACACCCTCGCCTCTGTACTGGGCCTTACCATTGGATTTAAAGACAAGATATGGATCCAACCTGGGGGTAAATCTAGCATCTAAAGAATACATTCTAATATATGTAGAATACCTAAATAAAAGTAGATAAAATACTACAAAACATTTTTAAGCCAATAGCGATATCTAAAAATAACTAGATGCTTCATTGTGACACGAATGCCCCTACTGATATGCAAATTTTCAATATATGAAGTCCAAGAGTGTGAAAATAACAATGAGTGGGAGTCGCATAAACAGGACAAAACTAAAATATTGTATGGCTGCTTTTATTTCTATACCACAACTTACTTAAGCTGCGTGAGATGGTGAACTCATATTCACAAAATCATTAAACATGGTCAATTATCCCAAAATATATAGTTCATATACAGCATCTGAAAACCGTCTAGCTAGTAGAGTGCATGAATAAATGTATTATCAATGCAAGGTTGTCGCGTGTTTAGAGTGTCTGCTCTAGAGTCGCCAAGTAATGAACTGATGAGTATGTCGCAGGTTCGAATCCCACTGTGGGACGTGGAGACCGAATCTTCGGATGAGACCGTATAAACCTAGATTCCGTGTCGCAGTAGGTCCTGGCACGAGAAAGATCTCTCCCTGAGTGCCGTGTATAGGAAAAATTTGCAGCTTTCCTCCGGCAAGCGGTGGCGTCTCCATGTTAGAGAAAAATTCTCGAGAAGGGCGTTAAACAATATATACAATCAATTAATGCAAGATTGATAATACATGGTTTATAATTACTTTAAAATGAGCCTATTCCATAGCCTTTAACCTGCTCACTCGTCCGAATAATGTACCTAGCAAGTCTTGTAGTGTGGTAACCTTAGATGTATCATCATTCCAGCAAGTTTGTTTAAAATAAAGCTTATAGTTTCTTGGAAATGAAACCTGATCCAAAAAACGTTAACCTGCACAAACAACTTTAACTTGCCCCAAAAAATTAATTTGGTCATACCTTGGCTGGAAATACCGATATATCATCTACAACCTGAATGGTACAATGAAGCTCACTCGAAGCATCACCCATGCATCCCTGAGCAATATAGGGTAAAGACGTACTTGAAAAGAAATGTGTTCCAAAAAACTTTAAACAGGGACGCCGACGCTAACTCTGACGCCGATGGAATTACCTAATGCAACTACCTTTTATCCAAGAATGTCTTTGTAAAGTTTTGTTGAAATTGGTCCAGTAGTTTTGGAGCATGTGAAAAGTTGGACTAATTATGTTTATCTTTTTCTTAATAATGTTTTCACTGATGAGGGATGATACTAATCAACTTTTCAGTAAATGTTATTCTGCTAACCTATAATATTCATAAAATTTTACTTCTTACTGATAATTCTGAGAGTTGTAAGACTGCCAACTACCAACACCTTAAGTTGTTCTTGCCACACCCCACACTTGTAGTCTAATCCAGTCCAATCTGTGATCTTTGTCCACATAAAATGTAGGTCACCTATAAAGGAATATAAATTTAGTTTATAGATAAAACTTAAATTATCTGAAAATTGTACAGTAAAATGTTCTAAAACCATATATATGTAACGAATTTATTTTCTTTAGATCTTCACTCACCATTTCCATCCACCACTACTCTCTTCGATAACTCCACATTCGTCTTGGCACCCTTTCCAATTTTCCACTCCACTCTGCATTCAGAATCCGGTGAACAATCTGGTTTGTCACGACAAGGGATTTTACAATGTTCAAACTCCTTACATTGTATTTCTTGGGGTTCTTTGGAGGGAAAAGCTCCCATTGCTACAAAATATGGATTTCAATACACAACAAAAAATAAAGGCTGTAAGACTTTCATAGTTCTCTTTCTTGAAAATGATATCGGAACCTCAATATAAGTTATCAGTTTATTATTAAATTTTCTTCTTCTAGTATAATATCTGAATATGAAACAGATATTTCAGACTTTTTAATGGCATCTTTTATTTTCAAGCTCACTGAGATATATCTAGTCGACATATGAATGCACGTACCACGTCTTCGACAGATCTAAATGTCGAGTTGGAGGCTAAATGTAGTGTTTTCTTCTTCTTATGCATTATGTTTCACTAAAGTTTGCTTCATATATATGAATTAAAATGATAAAAAGGGCGATATTGGTATAATTTTGTATGCTACGGTAAATACAGGATTTGCCACAGTTATTCAAAGTATTTTTATTATGAGTTTCAAATTGCTATCAATATATTTGTATTTTATTTCTCAATTTCATACATGCACTTTTTTTATATTAAAATAAGATGACACTTATATTTTTTAAAATAATTTCTTTTCAAAATTTATTTTTTAATTCTATAATATAACAAATATAATAGATAACAATATAGAGTAAAGATGCATTGTAAATCGGAACACTAAAGCACATAAATGTACTTGTGTATTTACAATTATATATTAGTTAATTAAACTATGTAAACTCTATTTCACTAAAAACATGTATCCTAAGTTTTTGTTAGGGAGAGTGAAGGAAGTATCCTATAGATATATGTTAAAGTCCCGATAGTGGATACAAATGTATAGAGTAACATTATGAATAAAATTCATTCCAAACACGTACATGTAGACACTGCGAGGCGAAGGACACAAAGATTTCTTCCCTTAGAGGGAAACTTCACTGCATTATCCGTCATAGGAAGGAGTCTGAATATGAGGGAAGTCTCACTAAATTGTTTATAAATTTTCTTTTCTCTTTAGGCGAAGTACTCGTATTAAGATAATTATTAAGAATCAAATTATTTCTGTCAATAAATTTTAATAAATATTTCATGATATAACAAAAATACACAGAGATATTTTAAACTTAATTACATGTATATTGATAGGTTTTTTTATATAACAAATTAACGACTTACATGAACCTGGTTTTTGTGGACAATAATACAATAAATAGATAAATAAATACTAGTAATAAATAAACAAATGAATAAAAATCAATTTAATAATGAATAAATAAAAAAACGGATACAATGTGAAAGAATGACTTAAACTGTTTTAGGGAATATACAGTAAGACATCTTGTAAAAAAACATGATAATGACAGCTCCAATATTGACAAATATCGACCCTTGATCTTTCCCCCTTCTGAACTCATTTCACCGAAGGTTGTGAATTTGTAAATATAAGCTCGTTAAAGAAAACATAATGAAGTTTATAAATCTGAAAAAAAGTACAACAAAAAATAATTCAACCCTGTTGCACATGTTGCAAGGACTTCTATTTTTTCCACCTTTAGAAAGGCTACTTTAAAATGTGCTAAAATACATGTTAAATGAAGGGTAATTTAACCAACACACTGGAAGATCAAAATATGTTTATAAACTATCAACTTTATATTGAACTACTACCCGTTAGGGGATTAGGGGTATCAATATTAGCTTCTCGGACGTATCTGAGAACGTTATGCGACCAATAACTGTTTTCTTTTCAGATTAAACGATGACATTTGACAAAATATGTTTAAAACTCGTTACTTTCAGTCGATAACTCGAATTAAAACCTCTTTCAGTACATTACATGCAGATAAAGAAAAAGGTAAGGTATTGATAAGCTCAATAAAAATTGAATCTTCGTTATTTCCATATCATACAAATTCATAAGTTTGCTAACACCATTTACAATAAGAGTAAAAAAAAAATAATGCAACGGTTGCAAAGAAAATGAGCGGAAACTAAGTGGACCGACCGACAGACAGCAGCAAAGCAATATGCCCTCCCTTCTTCGAAGAGGGGCATAATTAAAGCTGAACATTTTTCCTAAAAGGAAGAATGTTATCTTTCTCTGCAATATAAGTTTTATCAAGATTTGTATTCGCCAACCACCATATAAGCCTCAAGCTTTAAGAGTTCAATATCTTTTGCTCTATGGAGTTTACCTGAACAGACATCTTTTTTATTTTCATTAGGATAGACTTTGGCATGACAAAAATGACATCTGCTGCCATTTCTACAGATATCCTATAGATATTCAATGTTGGTTGCACTGGTCAATGCATTACAAAGTAAAAAAAAAACCAAATTGCATCTTCATTGAAATAAAATGTAAACAAAAAGACATTTATGTTTGATATGCATTGTACATATAATACATACAGCACTGACCAGGTAAAAACAGTTAGGTTTTTGAATGCAAAGGGTTTAAACATGATGACATAGGAGATTGGAAAAATTATATGGTTTATGCTGTTTTACAAGCTGTGTTCAGCTTAAAAATACATCAATCTCAATACAATTAATTCCACCTAAGATGTTTTCTTTTGTTTGCTAATTTTGATTATCCTTCTGTGGCGGTCAGCTGGGTTCGATCGCTGGTGGCCAGATAGCTCAGTTGGTAGAGCACCTGACCAGAGTTTCAGGGGGCCCGGGTTCGAATCCCGGTCTGGTCCGCTGCATTTTATCCTCTCCCGTTACACTTCAAATACATGTTGTCATGTTGCATTAATAATTTCATTTACAGATACTTATAAATCTTAATAAAAAAATAAAGATTTTTTCAATATCAGGAAAAAGAATTTTATTAACTGATAGTGCACTTGCCCTCATCAGAACTTATGTCTGTATTCTAGAAGTGTACATCAAATATAATTCAACACTCTTTCTATTATATTTTTATTGATAGTGAAAATGCCCTTATAAAAACTGTATACAGATTGAAAATGCCCTCATAAAAAAAACTGTATACAGATTCATATTAAGAACACTAGAAGTTTACAAGAAATATAATGTTATTTCATGCAGTACACAGCGGTCCTATTCATCCAGACAACCACTGACTTGATGCCCTCCGCCATTTTCCACCAGGTCCATATTTCTGGCTGCCTCTGTAGCAGCACATGCCTCCATTTCTTCTGCTTCCAGCTCCAGTGCCGTCTGCTCCTCGTCGTACTTCTGCATCAGTGCTGCTATCAGACGACATTTCCCAGCACCACAGTCACAAGGGATAGGGTGGTCTGTGGAGAAAAAATTTAACAATATGATAAAATCATTACGAAGTTTTTCTGATACATGTATAATCATCAAGCAAAAGAAAAATATGTTGGGATGTCTTAAAACTTTTTAAAAATATATTCAGAGTTACATGAACATTTATATCAGAAATATAAAAATTTTAAATCTTTATGTATTGGGCAAGAAATTTCCAAAGAATGTTTTCTTTATGAGCATAATTTTATCCTAGTGTTAATTCTAATCTGTAACCATCATGATAACAGCATATCTTTTAATCTGA
Source organism: Saccostrea glomerata (assembly GCA_003671525.1). Classification (NCBI taxonomy): domain Eukaryota; kingdom Metazoa; phylum Mollusca; class Bivalvia; order Ostreida; family Ostreidae; genus Saccostrea; species Saccostrea glomerata. Next base: position 918,703 of record PRKT01000073.1, read on the forward strand.
TTGGATCACCTGATACATCCTCCTCTTCTTCTGAGTCTGATTCCTCCGATTCTGATTGGTCCTCCATCGTCTCTATGGAGATATTGTAAAGCCTCGGATTGGTTGTATCTTGTGACAACTCCAGTTTACAGGACAGAGAGTCTTCTTCATCCACAGCTGCTGACACAGGAATAAAGACCACTGTCTGCTTCCAGTGGGTGACCTCTACCATCGGAGAGGTCGACAAGGTCACTAGGTGAACTCTGGGAATGTCTTTACCTGGTGAACTTGGAGGTATTGATACTGTTGGAGCACCAAAATAAACATCAAACCATGCTGCAAAAGCATGCACAAGTCCAGATTTTGTCATTTTGAATGTAAAAGTATTTTGAACAGTTTTCAAGTCTTCTACTTTCAAAGTCAGTAAATCAAATTCCTTCACTATTTCTGGGTCTGACATACACTGACACCAAAATAAACATCAAACCATGCTGCAAAAGCATGCACAAGTCCAGATTTTGTCATTTTGAATGTAAAAGTATTTTGAACAGTTTTCAAGTCTTCTACTTTCAAAGTCAGTAAATCAAATTCCTTCACTATTTCTGGGTCTGACATACACTGTTTTGGATCTATGCATTCAATAACTGGTTGCTGAAGGGTTGAGGTCATTGAAACAGTTTGTAAAGGAGAAAAGTCATACCCATACACATTCTCCCAAAATCTGAAGTTTTCTGTAACATACTTGGACATATTGACGGGCGTAAGGTACAATGTAGCATGAGATGGGATCATTATACCTGAGCCAGACAACCACTTGTCTCGAGCAAATATCACTGAGTCCAGCATAGATTCATGAAGCAAATAAAAACCCATCCACTCGGAAACAATGATATCCACCTTCTCCACTGGAAGTTCCACCTCTTCTATCCTCCCTTTAATGACTTTAATTTTGTCCTCCATTTTGTTGCACTGGATTATCTGGCTACATAGATCAGCCATGTTGCTGGCTTCGACAGCGTACACCACAGAAGCACCAGCAGAGGCAGAAAACAAGGACAGAATTCCAGACCCTGCACCCACATCCAAGACCACTTTATCTCGAAATAGGAACTTGTTCTTTTCAATGAATTCTTTGTAGGCTAATGTCCGAGGCTTGTCTTTCAGCATGAGGGTATGGACCGATAGATCACTGTAGCTTTTGAAATAATCTGAACCTTCTCCAGCTGCCATTGTAATCTTCTGAAAATTAATATTTACAGAAAAATGTTAATCACGGTACATGTAAAACTAGTATAATAAATATATCATACTTTCCCCCTGAATAAACTTCCATGCAAAGTTTTTTAATATCAAAGTGATTTTAATTTCATCTATACATGAAAGTAACTGTTACTTTGATAAAACTGTTTACTACATGGCTTGTATTTTTATGTATAGTAACAGTTAAGTGAGTGTAATCTCTGTAATGATTTGGACAAACCTGACCAACATATTTTCTGCTATAATATGAATCAACTCCCATGCATGCATGTAGGACGTCTTAGAAGAATATTAACAATGCTTATTTAAGCTTACCTTTACAAGTAGAACACCTTCACATGTACTGGCCTAAATTTCAACCAACCATTGATCCTTGAATTTCACCTAAAAAAAACATTCATAGAAACATTTAGACTTCCAAATCACTTCAGCATATCCACAAGTATTCAAGATACCAAAGTTCAACTGAACACTGAAGTTGAATTCACACTTTTCAAAAGTCTTGTTTCTTTGGCATTACTTGGTGGTGGTGGTGGTGGGGGATAGAATTCACATACAGGCCTTTGCTACTTTCAGGTTTATGCTTTGTCATTATAGAAATCAAATATAATTGTTGGATTTCTTAATTTGATAGCCCGGGGAGTAACTACCAATAATCTGAAAGAAAAAAATATCAACACTGTGAATTTATCCCAGCATGCTCAAATGTTTGATAATATATATGTAAAGATCGAAGAGAATTGATGAGTATTTGGTTGACTCCACAAACAATGACAAAGGGAAACATTTGTCATAGGTGTCGGAAAAGGGGGGGGGGGAGGGGGTCACTTTTTTGGAAAAAATCCCACATGTTTTATGATATTTTCTCCAGATCCCATAACAATATTAGAGAGACCACAGGGAAACTACACGATAATGCCAGGCGACACACTAAGTCTAGGAGTTCTGGCTACAAGTGATCCATCTTTGTCTCTACGCTACAAGTGGACATTCATCAATCTGCAAGGCGAAGAGCAAGTGGTCAAAGACAATGACATATGGAAGATATCCAGACCGACACATAACAATCTGACCATCGACGTCAGTCAGGTTTCTGATCCTAGTATTGTTCTCGGGGTATCAGGGGAATATATAGTGGACGTCTTCCATAAATACGACTCCGAGAGAATTAAGGTCACCATAGAAACAGAAACAATCTCTAAGAGTAAGCGTCTTGTCTTAATTGGTTTGACTAATAGGTTTATACTTGTAAGATATTCTATCATAATCACTTGAAGAGTTGTATGCCTTTTTCCATATATTTTTTTTTAGAAACTGTATATGTTATATAGACAGAGGCCTTATATATGTACATGCATTTATTTCACCGAAACTATTCAATTTTCTTCCTTACTATTGATGCAACTTTATGAGAAAAGAAAACATTTTGATCTTTCTTTTTCTAGCGGCTCCTCTTATTCAAAAGGCCGATCTGAGTTTTATCATCTACATAGCGTTGAGCGTGGTATTTCTAATCATCGTCCTCTTTGTCGTGTTCTGCATTGTTCGCAGAAACAGGGGAGGAGTGTATTCTGGTAAGCAATTACTATAAAGAAATTTATTTTAAACTTAAGTTTGGCACGAGTTATTTTTATGCCACAAACTTTCTCTTGACGAACAATCTAAAAGGTAACTCAAAGAAATGCCCAGGGATATACATGTAGTGAAGATGAAAAATTTACTGTATTTCATGGAAAAAATCTTTGATTTTAAAGCTATAATCATTGTTTTGTATGCCAGTACATGTGAATCAACATTGTGTGTACTAAAGCTTAAAAAACCCTTTTTTATAGTTCATAAGAAGGAAGTGGCAGCAGGTCATGACCCTGAAAAAGAGCTGCTAGAGTGTGGTTTCCATGACCTTTCTAGGACGTAAGTATCTATGGCAACCATAGGAAAGGTGTAGAATATCAACCTTTATGTGTTCATTTGTCAAAAGTCGGAGGGAGGGCGCAATTTAAGGTTTCCTGCATTTGTATTAAAGTAATTTAAGGTTTCCTGCATTTGTATTAAAGTAATTTAAGGTTTTCTGCATTTGTATTAAAGTTTAGACAGGTAACTATGTTTTTATTTTCTTTGAATGATTGAATCACTGTGAATCCGATCTTTATTTTTACTATTTTTCAAGTTCTCTTTAAACTGTGTAACCGACATCCTGTCTATTCCGACACAAAACTTTACTCACATTGCTTGTCTTATTTGAATGGATTCAATCGATATTTATACAAGTTCACATATGATTTTTTTTGGTGAAGTGCATCATTTACAATGCATTGCCGTAAATGGATATTACTATACATGTAGAGCAATATTGTAAATGTCTGTATATAGATTTAACACTAAAAGGAATATTTATACAATATAATAATATCGTGGTGACAAACAATATTACATGTGTATATATTTTGCAAAATAATATTTCTTTATTCCATTTAGTGAAATTTAATCCATTTTAGATCTTACAGCGAAACTTGTGATCAAGAAAAACATTGCATTGAATTTTGTATATAACTACCGGTATGGGTATACTAAATTAATGTTAGAAAAAAACAGGATGTCATGTGGGAAACCATCATCGCAATGCCAGAGGTCTTGAGTCAACATGTTGTTGGACCCCTGGCATATTTCATTCAATATTCGAGGGCTAACTGAAGCCACGTCTTTCGGAAAATAACAAATCTTGGTTTTTTTTTTATCGCTTTCCCAATCACGTTAATCTATTTTAGTGTTCTCGTATTCTACTTTCCTTTTTCAATATTACGTTTTCCATCCCAAGCATTTTTGATAACCAAAAAATGATCACAAAATTAGAAAAGAAATAGCTGAATATTTTCTGATAAAAATAATTTATACATGTTTATGCAAAAAAAAAATTTTAAATTCGGCCACTTTAATGCTAGCATATTAAAGAGGATTCTGTTAAATGGTGCATCAAATCTATTCCTTATATAGTCATGCAAGTGTTACATAGCAATTGGGTCAAAACATTGAAATGTTTGACACTAAATGGAAGTAACATACGGTCCAAATTGTTAAGATCAGGTGGATTATCTTTGATAAATTAAAATCGGCAATTTTTTCATACCAGAATAAAGAGAAGAATGCTTCATGATTTTTCTTATCAATCTTCTTATAAACAAGTATTGCATAGTAAAAGCGCAAAACTGTGAAATTGAAATGCTTGACAGTGAGAGAGATGGAAGTAACATTGCTGACCAAACTGTTGACTTCATGTGGATTATCTTTGATGTATAAGACCCATCAAGATCTTAAATGTTTTTCTGGAGTATTTTCCAGAGTTTTGTTCTCAAGAGGTATGAAAGTATTTCTGGGTTTGTTTAGTAAATGGGTAAGTTGTGTACAAAAGAAGGGAACGTGCAATCAAAGCAAAACCCAACTCCTAAAGAGTGGTGTTATACACGGAATTAGTGCCCCCTTATCCAGGGGAAGAGTTCTCGGTTACTGTTGTTTTAGTCCAACTAATGGCTCTTGAACAGACAGGGATGAAAACTTAACGCCAAGCATTCCGAATACCCGCTGGTGGCCTTAGGGTTCAAAGATAAACGGGAATGCATATACATATTTAAAAGACTTTTATCATATTTTCTCTCTCTCTCTCTCTCTCTCTCTCTCTCTCTCTCTTACGATTAAAATGTTCCTTGGTAATTTAAAGTGCAAATAATTATTTGATATCAATGTGAAATATTAAGTTAGTCCTCAATAAATCTTAGCGTAGATCCAAAGCAACTCAAAACTCAAAAGGTCAAGTAAATATTTCTCTTCGATAATGTGTATATCTTATCTTTGTCCTTATATGCAAGTGTTTTAAGTTATCAAAATATTGATTAATATTAAGACATGATAATTTAAAGGTTAAAATCATAAAGAAAAAGAAATAATTAAGATGGTTCTGTTTCAAGTTTGATTATTTATATTTTTTGGCCTTAGTGTCTCACAAGTTAAACTATTTCCTACATTCTGATTCTTTTCATTACGATAGATAATATTTGTCGGAAGTTGTACAACGAAGAGTATCCACTATGGATTTATCTTGGGAAGTAAGAAAACAACTTCAGGCACAATTAAAATCAACGGAGACCCATAAGTATCCATTAATTTCTATAAAGTATTTTTTTTCAATTTATAAATGCTCTGAACAATAAAAGTGGAAGAGAAATATGAAGATTAATCCCTTTTTCTTTATTCTTTTTTAAATAAAAGCTCTACATTTATTTTTAAGGTCATCTGCATTTATCTGATTTATATGCTTTTTATTTCTTTAATTCTTAAATGGGTAAAACGGTTACTTTTCTACTTTGCTGATCGAAGTATTCCTTTTCCAGTAAATCTTTTTAAATTAAAGACCAACGTCATCAGCTATCACACGTTTTAAAATTAAGAGTATACATTATGGAAATGTTTATCACTTAGTGTCCCAACTTACACAAAAAATAATTCTTAAGCTGAACTCTTTTCTATCCCTTAATCCCCCTTGGATTATCTTTGTCAGACCCAGTACAATGCGAGGAGCTCTTTATTATGTAATTCTCATTGAAGTTTCGATTATATATCATGAGCAATTTTAATTTGAAAGAGTCTTCTTGAAATTGTCTCTTTTTAGATAGAAGTTCCTAAAAAAATTATCTCAACATCACTTAATATTTGAAAAAAACTATTCGTTTTCTTTTGTAAATGACGAAAATGTTTCTATCTCCCCGTCAAATTAGATATTTGCAAATCAAAGTACTATTGATTTTCTTCTGTTATTTTTCTAAAGTCCAAATGAACAACTCTGCGATAAAATAAACTTCATTAATAACAAAAGTTAAAACTAATACATCATTCAAGAGCACCGTGTATGGTTCAGAGAAAATTAGCTATTGTTTTATTGACACAAATATAACTGTGTGTTGTGGAACCAATTAAGAACGGATGAACGATCTTACCTGAATTCCTACTGCGTTATTTTGACTCCTTGCAAGAATCTGGGGACACCGTCACGTTCAACTGGGTGCTTGTTTGAAATGGTTCAAATTGCCTAGTGTAGCAACTGATATATGAAGAAATATTCAACTTAATTGACAACCAAGTGATTAAAGAAATCTTTTTTTTTAATATGTTCTTGTACATATAATACTACAGTAAAATTTTGAATCAACTTAGACCTAATTTTTTTTTTACTCTTATTGTAAATGGTGTTAGCAAACTTATGAATTTGTATGATATGGAAATAACGAAGATTCAATTTTTATTGAGCTTATCAATACCTTATTTAAGTTCCAACAAAAATATTTGTCTGTTTTGGTGACTTCTATTGCAGACTTCAGTGGAAGATTCTAGCTGTTCATGAATTCCGTTCTGGTAGAAGATTCCGTTCCATTTACCCACGACAATTAAAGTGAAATAGTTCCAAGTTAAAAAAGAATATCACTTATAAACGCTGTAACCGAGATTTACCTTGTAATACCTAAGTGCATCCTCTACCTGTCCACTTAAGTTTTTCCCGTACAAATTCTGTAATCGTTTGATTAGATAGTCGTGATTGCAAGGAAGTTTACTTGCTCTCTTGTTCTCTACTTCCCAAACTCTCAACGTCATAATGAATTATGAATGTCCAATCACTGGCGGTTGGGGGTTTTTATAACACAGGTGTTCTACCTTGACAACGCATTTTCTCCCTGAATGGGCTGCCATTTACTTAAATGGGAAACCAGTACTACGTGTAGTAGTAAAAAATCATCGTTTTTGGCATATTCCAAATTTACCAGTAGCATAAGCAAGTGTATGCTTTACTTTTAGTTTTCTGAGAAAAGAAAACTGAAGAGAAAACAATATTGAACAGTTTTAAAATCGGGAAATTTTTATATTTAAAAAAAAAATTAATGAAAAATAGAGAAGTACTCATTTAACAAATTTCTTGACGACAGTGTTGGAAACAGATACATGTATAAATGTTTTACTGTGTATAATCTTATTCTATCAAACACAGCTGCTTCTTTCACTTGTCCTAATGGTCATCGTGTGTACTCTACTTCAGATTCTGAGCTTTGTGTACCTCTACTGACTAAATAAACAAACTATTTGATAAATAAACTAACTAATTATACACATTTCAGGAAGTTGAGCATCTGTCTAATTTTTGATTGCCATACTCGAGTTATATAAGCAAAACTACGCAACTAGAAAATTGTAACCACGAGTCCTTTCGAAAACTGAACATTTTGCGACCGGGGAGAAGGATTGAAAATCACAAAATCCTAAAGTTTCTGAACTAGAATTATTTTCCATCAAAATATACAGAACTAAATCCAAAGGCAAAAAATTACACTCTATAAATTGAATTTTTACTATTGCATATTAGCTCACTAATATATTATGAGTATGTATTGATTAGTTATTAATCATTAGTATATTATTATATATCACAAATATACTACATGTAGCTTACCTTAAGATGCGAATTCCTCTCCATCATGGCCTTTACGAATGGAGACTGGAAGTACGCCTGCGCATAGCGGTCCTGCATGGCGTTGTAGGGTGGTATGATAGGCTTTCTGCGGTTGGTAGTGAATTTTGTGTTGATTCCGTCGTTTATAAATCCTGATTCCATTTTTCTTCTCTTTTTCATAGAAGGAAGGGGTTTTACTTTGTCTTGGACAATTTCTCTTTTCCAAAGGGGGCTGTTAAATGTAACCCAAGCCATCTTAACATTGAACTGAAAAAAATCGTTTAAAATATGAATGTTTTTGTAATCTTGGATACAGTTTCGTTGATTGATTCATTTTATTAAAAAGGGAATGATAAAAAATTTTGTTTTAAGAAAATATGTTAAAGTTAAAGTTATAATATTATACGTTCTCCCTAAATAATCAAATGACCTTTGCATATAAAATCTGAAAGCATTAAACGACTGTTATACATGTATGTTAAAGTGCAATCAGTCTTTTCTTGTACTTTAACATGCATACTGAAGCAGACACGATAATTGGTCGGAATCGATTCGAAGTGTCACAAGGGGATCACGGATTGCGTGAGTATGCAATTTTTTTTATGGATACCACCAAGTCTCTATCATTAACTAAACGTTCACAAATTATTAGGATTCTTCATTTCCAACTTATATTTTCATATTGATTTTTACAACTTCAGAGGAGCATCCAACAAGACATATTTAATTACTTGACTGCATTATTTTGGGACGTAAATTTCTTCTGTACTCATTTTAACTCTATTTTAGTGTTCTCGTATTCTACTTTCCTTTTTCAATATTACGTTTTCCATTCCAAGCATTTTTGATAACCAAAAAATGATCACAAAATTAGAAAAGAAATAGCTGAATATTTTCTGATAAAAATAATTTATACATGTTTATGCAAAAAAAAGTAAAAGGACGCTCTACCGACCTACCGTAAAAGGGCGCTCTACCAACCGACCTATCGTAAAAGGGCGCTCTACCAACCGACCTACCGTAAAAGGAAAATGTAAAGATAACGAACAGCAATCAAGATTATATGTTCATTGAAAAAAATACAAATCGAGGGCAGAGAAGAGATGGACCTCTTAAAACATCAGAAATGGAATCAGGTGCCTCGGAGTAGTAAATATCTTCTTTCAACTGATCACACATACCGTGTGCTCTTATAATAATTATCACAAAGTTTTGTTGTTCTGTATAACCATTCTCATCTTTTTCTTGTACAATAATTAAACATGAAAGATATGTGTCTTTGTTTTATTTTTCGAGTTCAAAGAGATAATTCGAAACAACATGAGAATTATAGTGATTATTTTTACACGAAAAAGAGAAGCGGTGTTGATACATTTACTTGTTTAATTAAAGGTCACATAAAGAAGTTTTTGAATAAAGAAGACGGTACAGTTTGAGCTTTATTGTGCCCTAAAAATTTTATGTTCTTAAAAAGTTATAAAATTGGCTTTATCAATAGTTGAGTAGATGAATATGATAAATCATTAAAGAATATGGCATGAAGAAGGGCCATTCTTGAAATATAACGTCATTAATTTGGTATATTTTTTAGGTTAATGCAGAAAAGCTTCAAAATGACTCGTTTTTCCGCTAATTTTCCTTTAGAAAATAGTGTCTGCCACCGTCGCCCGCTTTAATTTTTGGATATATTGTGCAAAATGCTATGAAAAATCACATATCTCAAAATCTTTCCGGGCGACGGTGGCAGAGTTTGTTTTTTGAAAGAAAATTCCACTGAAAATTGATGTCTTCTTCAACTTTTTAAGAATATACGGGAAAATGCACAAGTTAATGACGTCACAATTGGCATTTAGGAGGTCATATGAGAAAAACCATTTATGTATTCTTACTGCAGAGATTTCCTACGATTCAGAAAGAATGAATTTTAATTTCTTATATCACTTTCATATTTTTGAAAAATATAGGGCTTAATTTGTATTGAAACTGTAACTTCTTCTTCTACTTCATAGAATGGCAAAATAACGGGGTAAAATCTTGTGATTTCAATTTTTATAGAAATATTTTTAGTTTTTAAGTATCCACATTCACTTTAATTATACTTTGTTAACAGACCTCATAAAGTTTCTCCATTGTTGTTAATATTTGATTGAGAAAATTAATAAAGAGGCTTCGTAGAGTATTTAAATTTACTGGAACCTCTGTTTATTAGGATTTCCATAGGGATTAGTATACGTCTGTATATGCTTATTCAAATTTCATCTGGCTGTTGGGAAATTTCAAAAAGTAAAATACCAGTGTTGGGCCAAACATGATAACGAAGACTTTGTAACATTGTCAGAATAGAGGTATAGTATAAGTTGGATGAAAAAATCTCTCATTAGGCGATCAAGGGGCAATATGAAACTCATTTATTCTTCTGTTATCACTGATTCAGATTAGGGAAACAAGATTACTCGACCTATTTTTGTATTGAAATGAAGCAGAATTTGTGCAGAATCTTATGCGAGAAAAGAAAAAAAACTTGCTGTGACCTTCAACTCGACATTAAGATATATCGACGACGTATTGTCAATTAACAATGGTAATTTCCATTCCTATGTCGATACGATATATCCTGGTGAGCTTGAAATAAAAGATACCACAGAGTCTGACACATCTCTTTCATATTTGAATATTTTACTTGGAAAAGACGTTGATGGAAATCTAACAATCAAGTTCTATGAAAAACGTTATGACTTTTCTATCGTTAAGTTCCCTTTTTATGCTGCAATGTTCATTCATCACCTGCATATATAGGTTATATATCTCAGTTGATTCGATACGCAAGAGCATGTTTTACGTAAGTACAACTTCTAAAACGAGGTACACTGTAAATCATTGACAAACAAGTTGATGAAACAAGAATATTAGCAGTCTCGTTTAAAGTCATCATTTCGTAAGTCCAATGGACAATGTAAGGTGGGTAGACAGCATAACATCGTTTCATGCAGTATTGCTCTCGACCAATGGAATTTCACGATTTTTATCAGAGGCAGGATAAAATAAATTATGAGATATGAGTAGAGTAAGCTTTCTTATTAATGCTGAAGAATTTAAATTCAATTTGGAAAATTAACAGAAATTAAATTTAAAAAAAACACCATTCTTAGAGAGGTGTCGTGGAGAGGTAAAAATATATATATATATATAAATTTGCGTAAACGTCATATTATTTTCTTGCTTTAAATTTTCAAAAATGTTTAAAACATGGATATTAGGGCAGTTTAGACATATTTTACATTCATTTATAATTGTGGTAATCTCTATCATAAAAGGGATCTTTTTAACAGAATTTTATGCAGTATGCTTCATCCATGGAAAAATTATTTAATTTTCTCTATCAAGCATAAACCATTTTTCTCTGGAAATGAGACAAAACAACAGATCTCTTCAAAAGTCATGAAATATTTTTAATAAATTTATATAATTAAATATTATTCAATATCTCTTTAATGTTTCTTTTTACAAATATCATCATCTATTTTAACGTTAAGCATTGTGTTTGAAATTTTATGCTTTTTTTAAAACATATTTTATTGACAATATGTCAAAGGTATTGGACACAAGTTCCAAAAACTTAGAGAGTCATCTCCTATAATTTGAAAATTTATGCTGTTCCAAGATAGTTATTGTGATAAAAAATTGGCATGAAGGAGTTCATGCTATACGCTAAATCTATCTACCTGGTATTATGCGTTTTTTAAAACGCATAATACCAGGTAGATAGATTTTTACAGAATAAATAGCTTAAAAGTTATTTATTCTGTAACCTGTAAAAGACAATAATAATCATGATAATCAATGTAAGTTGAGACTTGCCTCTGATATTGCAGGTGTCACCCATAAAGCCGTATGGACATTCACATATGAAATCGGATTCACCCTTAGGATGACACGTACCACCGTTATGACAGGGAGAACATAAGCAAAGATCCTCTTGTTCTGTAAAAGGTCATATTACAAACTAAAGCTTGTTAATAAATTAATCACTTTGAAATAACTTATTGTTAAGAAATTAGAGATATTTACCTTTGACACTGCAGGTTTCTCCTGTTAAGCCAGGTGGACATGCGCAAATAAAGTTATTTTCTTCCATTGCGTAGCAAGTTCCGCCATTTTACACGGAAAACACAAGCATGGATTACTTTGAACTGTAGCAGAATGATACGTTACTTAAAAAAATTGAAAATAGTAGCACCAATTAAAGTAATATACGCCGTATGGATGCCGATTTGTATGTGAAACAAAATGATTAAATGATTTGAAACACATAAAGTGTAATGAAAAAATAATATTTCCACTCCATGAATTTCTCAAGGCTGTGGAATGTGTTTTATGAATAAATAAGATTGATGATTAATTTTATGAATTTGATTTAAAATTTGCTTTTTAAATAAGTAATCTTTTATCCAGAAGAGAATTCATTTTAAATTTGTTTGTTACTTGAGTTTGACCGTAGGAGATACGCTATTGAATACTTAATTTTTGAGGTTGAATTACTTCTTTGCATTAGATAAGTGAATATTTCAAATAGTGTTTTTAAAGTTTTTTGTGGCATTAATATTTGCCATATTTTTCAGAATATTTTTTAAATACTATACTGCTTAATTAATTTTACATAAAAATCAAAGGAAAATTGAATTTTCAAAATTTTAACCATGAATTCATTTAAATTAAATGTGTTTTCTGTTACTTTTCTGGCATTAATTCCAGTCGTTTGTCGTGATTTAAATTGTTTAATGAAGCTTTTAACTTTATGATTTACTGAGTGCCATTTCTAAATACTGGCTCAGCAGATGAGTTTACAATCGTATAAATGTAAATGATCATGTGTATTTTGTAACCCTATATGTTTCTGTGAATAGTTCATCAAAATTTCAACCCTGAAGCACTTCGCAACTGTCTCTAAAATCTTCATCCGATCATATATTGATAGTTTTTATTTTTCATGTCTTTATCCTTAAAATGCTTCTCTATATCTTTATTTTAAGGAATTGCAACAAAGCCAGGAAGATGCTAGGAACTTAAACAAGTTGAGCCACAGGTATCGCTGTAAACGTACTCCAACAGTGGAGGAAATTCGGGCTAGGGAACAGACGTTTGTCAATGACGCAATTATCACGGAAAGAAAACGCACAAAATACAAGGACATCATCCCCGTGTACAACGCGTCACATGATCGCCATTGCCTGGGATACTTCAAGAGACCGGATGTGAAACACTTGATCAGCATAACTTGTACACCAACTGGTTCGTTCAGTTTTGACAGTAAATTTAGGAACCCCAGACGACCGAAACTTAGAGCTTCTGTCCCTTGAATGAACAGTGACCTGATAGAACATAATGTAGATCTAACCTTTCTGTGATAAATATTTTGGTTGTGATGTTTATGTTAAAAATAATTTCTGTATACAATGAAAACTTTCGCCCCAGTTTCATTTTCGATTCAAATGAGCAAATAAAAACGAGGCAAATTAAAAAAAAAAACATTGACTTTTAAACTAACAGTGTTTGGGCAAATTTAAAATTGGACAAAATTGTTTGAAGGTGTAAAAGGACAAAAATAAGATGGGGCAAAAAATAAACCTGTAAACAGTTTTTATTAGTAAGTCAATGTAAATGCATATTTTTAGCCATGTATTTTTATTGTGTCAAATATTCAATTCATATAATTGCAATATTTTTTGTATTTTTATAAATCTACCGAATTCACGTTCACAATGCACTGTCTTGCTAATATTTTTTTTACACCAGAGTCATTGACTTATGCTAGTTCTTTTTTCTATTAAAAAAATAATAGCTATGAACACTGAGCAAGAGTCATCGGCGAACGTTTATGCCCTGTGCTATTCTGCATTTATATTTGTATATTTTATTTGTAAATTATTATTTTTACTCTATTAGCTTATGTATATATATTTTTTACGAACATATGCATGCAATATTAAACCTGTATATGCAATGCTTAAAGTTTTTCTTATATGATTAGTAAAAATCTTAGCCTTCTCCACAGGAGTTCGCGTACCTGTAAATTTTACCGAATGTTTTAGTAAATGAAAAAAAAAATGTTATAACTATTATATTTCCATTTCTAATTTTTTCTCTCTATGATAACCCTTGAAAGTTAGCGGAGTTGATTTCCTGATAATTCTGCCGGAATGTAAATTAGGCAGGTCGATAGGTCAGGAGCTAAGGAGGCCTAGTATGCATGCAAATCTCGTGCGCATCTGTCTCTGAGTCTGACGCTAAGGAAGCCAAATATGCATGAAAATTTCGTGCGGCTGCCGTTGTGTTTGACGTCAGTGGGCTAGGACTATTGAAATTTGGATGGGAATCCTCGTGTAATTTAAATCTATGTCTACATTTAAAATTTAAATCTACAATTTTATTTCACAATGAAATGGAAATATAAGGAATCACTGTCTAGTTAGTATAGTATGCCAGGGACATCAACAATAGTGGGAAACATGAGATAATTTATGCATAACGGGCTTCGCCCGTTATGAAAATTATGCCATGTTTCCCACTATTGTTGATGCCCTGGCATACTATACTAGCTAAACAGTGATTCCTTAAATAAGATATATAGGTATTACGTATTTTTTTTTATTTACTGAAAATTTCGGTAATTTTTCTTTATTTCAAAAAGTGACATATTATTAGTGCAATATTAATTTAGGTGAAATGCCATTTTCTTATTATAATAGGATGATAAATTTCATTATTTTATATACAAAGCAATATATTTTTTTCTTGTTTAAAGCAGAACAAAATACCTATTATTACTGGGCTGCTACATCATTTAACTCTTAAGTACAAAGTAGAAAATGCAGATCAATTCAAAAATTTACAATGAACAATTTTGTAAATCTATGGTCACCATGGATAATATATTTTAGTCATAAACATTTAATAAAACACCAACTTTACATATTTCTTGAATGAAATACTGTTCATTTAATACCGGTATTTCATTCTTGTTTAAAATCAGAGGGGAAGTGTGAATGTGACTAAGAATCTTATTATGTTGAAATAAAAAAAAAATCGGTAAAATTGATAAGTACAAGAACTTCTGAGGTCTTCTAAGTTACAATGTTATAGAAAGGATTGACAGGACAACTCTCATACTTGTAAGTTATTCAAGTGTACTTAAACATCAAGAGACGATTACATGACAGATCGATTATGAAGTTTAGAAGTCACTTATACCTGAGTAATAAGACTCATCAGTACTAAACCTGTCTAACTTTCAACTCTGTTTTAATACATTTACATTGAAAGGTTTTAACCTTGCCAAAAAATCTTAAAATACAAAGCACGCTGATATTAATTAATTTAAAAACGATCGTTTCTTGTCCGTTTTCGGATATTTTTTTTTCAGCGACGTTAAACTCGTCTAATGTTACATGTTAATATGAAAACAAATTTTTTTTGGGGGATAGCAAAATTTATGTTTTAAAGAAAATATAGATGTACATGTATTTTTATGATAACATACATTAGCCTATTATATGAGTATCCGACTTAATATCACACTCAATCATAATTTCTTTTTGAAATTTAAAAGCCGATTGATTGATTACTATAGTATATGTCGCCAACGAATTTGAACACAGAACCTCAGTTTTTAAGGTCTCATCTGAAAGACCCACAACGTTCATTTCAATGTGCCGAGCGAAACAGTTGCTACCTATTTTGTTTTTATAAACTTAGGTCAGTTGCGGCGAAGGTTAAAACCCACGATCTCTCGATCACGGAGCAAGCGCTCTACCAACCAACCTACCGTAAAAGGGCGCTCTACCAACCAACCAACCTACCATAAAAGGGCGCCCTACCAACCAACCTACCGTAAAAGAGCACCCTACCAACCGACCTACCGTAAAAGGGCGCCCTACCAGCTGTCCTACCGTAAAAGGGCGCTCTACCAACCAACCAACCTACCATAAAAGGGCGCCCTACCAACCAACCAACCTACCGTAAAAGGGCGCCCTATCAACCGACCTACCGTAAAAGGGTGCTCTACCAACCGACCTACCGTAAAAGGGTGCTCTACCAACCGACCTACCGTAAAAGGGCGCTCTACCAACCGACCTACCGTAAAAGGGCGCTCTACCGACCAACCTACCGTAAAAGGACGCTCTACCAACCGACCTACCGTAAAAGGGCGCTCTACCAACCGACCTACCGTAAAAGGGAAATGTAAAGATAACGAGCAGCAATCAAGCTAAAATATCCATTGTAACAATACAAATCGAGGGCAGAGAAGAGATGGACCTCTCAAAACATCAGAAATGGAATCAGGTGCCTTGGAGGAGTAAATATCTCCTTTCAACTGATCACACATACCGTGTGCTCCTTATAATGATTGAGAAAATAGGAAAAAAAATCCGTCATCACGTTTATCACAAAGTTTTGTTGTTCGGTAACCATTATCGTCTTTTTCTAGTACAATAATTAAACATTAAAGATTTGTGTCTTTGTTTTATTTTTCGAGTTCAAAGAGATGTTTCGAAAAAACAAGAGAATGATAGTGATTATTTTTACACGAAAAAAAGAAGCGGTGTTCGTATATATAGGATCTCACATGATTTGTAGTTGGATATGATTTTTATCCAAATCGTTGTGTGTTTTATATCCCCGAGCCTTGGCGAGGGAATAAAAAACACACAACGAGTTGGATAAAAATCATATCCAACTACAAATCATGTGAGATTCTTTTTATCCCATGTTTTACATTTTGTTTTATACACCACAATCAATGTTTTACACAGTTTTTATATAGGTCTCCACTTTATTTTACTTCATTAAGCTAACGCAAAACCCATTGTGACGTTATTACTGTGGGATACGAAAACGATATCACATGAGCTATATCAACGGGATAAAGGGGTAAACATGGGATAAATCTATTTGTTAAATTAAAGGTCACATAAAGAAGTTTTTGAATGAATTCTACTTCATAGAATGGCAAAATAACGGGGTAAAATCCTGTGATTTCAATTTTTATAGAAATATTTTTAGTTTTTAAGTATCCACATTCCCTTTAATTATACTTTGTTAACAGTCCTTAAAAAGTTTCTCCATTGTTGTTAATATTTGATGGAGAAGTTAATAAAGCGGCTTCTTAGAGTATCTAAATTTACTGGAACTTCTGTTTATAAGGATTTCCATAGGGATTAGTATCCGTCTGTATACGCTTATTCAAATTTCATCTGGCTGTTGTGAACATTTCAAAAAGTAAAATACCAGTGTTTGGCCAAACATGAAAAAGAAGACATTGTAACATTGTCAGAATAGAGGAAAAGTATGTGTTGGATGAAAAAATCTCTCATTAGGCGATCAAGGTGCAATATGAAACTCATTTATCCAACTGTTATCAATAATTCAGATTAGGAAAAAAAGATTACTCGACCTATTTTTGTATTCAAATGAAGCAGAATTTGTGCAGAATCTTATGCGAGAAAAGAAAAAAAAATTGCTGTGGCCTTCAACTCGACATTAAGATATATCGATGACGTATTGTCAATTAAGAATGGTAATTTCCATTCCTATGTCGATACGATATATCCCGGTGAGCTTGAAATAAAAGATACCACAGAGTCTGACACGTCTGTTTCATATTTGAATATTTTACTCGAAAAAGACGTTGATGGTAATCTAACAACCAAGTTCTATGAAAAACGTTATGTATTTTCTATCGTCAAGTTCCTTTTTTATGCTGCAATATTCATTCATCACCTGCATACGGAATTAATATTTCTCAGTTGATTCGATACGCAAGAGCATGCTCTGCGTAAGTACAATTTCTAAAACGAGGTAGATTATTGACAAACAAGTTGATGAAACAAGAATATTAGCAGTCTCGTTTAAAGTTATCATTTCGTAAGTTCAATGGTCGATACAATAGCCTTGTCAGCAATTAAAATATCATTTAGTCAAATGCTGACTGCCGTTTTCATACTTATTTTTAGTCCATTTTTTATGTACTGAATAAACGACGGATGTTTCTGTTATTCCCCGGTCATGAGAAGGAGCACATGGTTGGTGTGACCTGTCGGCAGGGGATGCTTTTTCCTCCATGGCATTTTCAAGATCCCACCTCTAATGATTTGGACATCCGTGTTTGCTCTGCTTCTTTTTTGTATTGTTTTATGGACTTTGATTTTGAATACTGTTCGTCATCACCATATGTTTCATCGATCAGTTATACTGGTCCCAGCTGACAAAGCCGCAACTTTGTCTTTGTATTAAGGTCCATGAAATTAATTATACATGTCAGAGGAACTGGAATTTTATTCTGCAATTGTTATTCCAACTTCAACTTGTACCCGTACTTCTCTTTCTAAGAAGAAATTTTTTCAAATTAAAATCATCAAATTTAACATTCCTTACAATTACAATTATAATTAATTTGAAATACCATATCTATGCTGAAATCTTAAACTTCATAGAATTTCTTACAAAAAAAAGATCCATTACGGAATCCAAACCCCTCCTTTTCTTCTCTCTAAAATAGCAGTGAATGAGAAACCTCAGGAGTATTGTATCTACAATATACTCGAAAAGTCGTGTGAATCAGATGTGGATATTTGAAGAAAGCATAGAAGAACTTTAAGAAAACCTCAATTTTTCACAAATTCAATTACATCAAAACGTACGACTTTTCAACACTTTATAAAACTTTTTCCCACTATAAATTAAATCCCATGCTTTTGCCATCATAAACGACTGCCTTTTCAATAAAATTGGAATTCGTAAATTTACCTATCTTGTCAATTGTCCTTCACAGAATCATTTTGTTATAATCTTCTGATGATACCAGAGTACCACTCTGAAGCTGACGTATTATTATCTATTTACAAAATAACATTACTTTGACAAAAGTTTGGATAATAAAAAGATGCTAATGGTAATAAAAAAATAAAACTTTATGATAAACTTAATGACTTTAATTTTTCTGTAAATTCTTTTCCTTGTGTAGCAATATAAGTATACCTTTAACACAGGCTGATGAAGTTTATGTCATCCAATTAATTAAATAAGCATTAACACACTCTACATACTGACTTTCTTCATACTAGTCATCTGTAAGGCTTTTGTTTAATCTTGACTACAGAATGTTCCTTATACCTGCTTGATAAATAAGGCTAACTTACAATTTAAGGCAATATGCTCTGAAAAAAAGGACTGCAGGTTCAAAATTTTCAGACATATTGGATTTTAGTTAAATAGAGTACTTTTAAAGAGTCAAGAAACTATTTTTTTTTTAGATTGCTTGAATCACGTAAATTGATAATAAATAACATTTTTCATAAAATATTTATGTATCGGAAAGATTTTACTTTATTATTTTGCAGGACTATACTATTAGTAGTTAAAAAGCTATGTTTTTGGTCTTCATCATGTCAGAGTCAAAGTATTTCCGAATTTCATCTTTTAAAAAAGTGTTAATGTTTCTAATGACGTTGATGCCATTCATAGAACAAAGAAGAGAACATTATATATATTGTTAGACGTATAAAAATATTGAGAATTTAAAACGCACTATGTAAGGAATTGTGTTCTAGTGTATCATAAAATTTAAGATTTCGGGTTGTTGCTCTTTAACCATTCGTATTTTGATAATGATTTTTGAGTCAAACAATCAATTGAATTTGCACTAAGTCATGCTTAGATTTTTATATAATTTATATATATTAAAGACTTGCTTTACAAAAGAGCAAAGTTTAAAAGCGTGCAAGCACCACATTGACGTGATATTTAAAACTTTTTTTGATTCAAATTGAATGCACTCGATGTTCTTTCCCCGTAATGTTTACTTTGCTTACAAGTTTCCAGAGACGAAATGGTCGATTTTCATGCATTCTTGTCCATTTTTAGGGTTCGTAAAGCACACATAAACTTTCTACTAGAAAATAGAATGACGTTCTAGTTCGTAAAACTTAATTCAATCTGTTACGAATAAGAAACACATTTTGTCATCAGAGATTCTTAAGTTGAAATCTTACACAAACATTTAAATGATTCTTTTCTGAAGAGAAAATGGCTAGTCTTTCTTTGAAGTAAAAGTATGACGGAGTTCCTTGATGACAACACCTATGCTCTTTTATTAGCCTAGTTAGCGTACACGAGCTGAAAGCTTAAGTGAACTTTCCTGATCACGTTCTGTTCGTTGTCCATGTGTCTGCCTTTAGCCCGTCACATTTTTTACGTCTTTCACTTAATCAATTGGCTAATTTCAACCACATTTACATAAGCCTTCATCAAAGCGTCCTTGGTAAAGAGAATTAAAGTTAATTCAAAGGAAGGATCACTCCATCTTTCGAGAATAGATAATATAATTTTATGGTATCTTTTACAAATCTTCTTCTAAAGAACTATTTAACCAAATAAGAGGAAACATGTAAATGCTTCATCACTAATGTGTAAATTCAAGATTTTTAAAATCATGAACCTTAAAGGAATAATAAAAGGTTATTAAAGTTAAAAAATGATATCAAAATCATCTTTCAAAATATTCTTAGAAACAACAAAATAATGATTATATGTATTTATGTGGTAGCAATTTTAGTAGTGTGTATTCATGTTTGTTCAAATTATGATCCCCTAATGTAATGCGGGTTATACAATATCTGATGAAATGTTACACTAGACTATGGCTCTCTTGTTTTTATATTCTTATGAAGTACTAAGAATGTATTCAAAGACTGCTATCTAAAAAGAAGAAAACTATTGCCGTCACCTTCACCTTAATAATGTTAAGAAATATCGACGACAATTAAAATTTCATTTATATGTTGACTCGATATGTCCAAATGTACTCAAAATAAAAGAAACCAGAGTCTTCTACATCTGTTTCCTATTTGGATATTTTACTATCCCCCATTGTCGATCGTCATATAATATCTAAATGTATGCCATACTGAATGACATAAACTTTTCAACCATATCTTCCCTAATATATGTGTAAAACATGCATTCAACCATTACCTGAATAAGGTGTGTATCTATCCCAACTGATTGGCTAAGCATCAAGATGGTCCGAGTTTTTAAACCAAGCATGACTAATGCAAGTGAGTGAATTTTTCGAGTATTTCAAAAACTTCTCTTAGAGGGAAGATTATACAAGTCATTTTCTGGTTAGAATTTAATTGCATTGTTTTTTAATAAAACCTACCATCGGACCGTATTTTGTTTGTTGTTTCAAACCAACCGTTAGATCATTTAGTTTAAGAGATTTATCCATTTATGTATACGAAATATGTATATAGCGAACGGTATTGAAGCTCCAAAGTCCTCCAAAAAACAATACAAATTTGGAGAAGAGCAAACATGGACCTTCAAAACATTAAAGGTGAGATCAGGTGCCATGAAGGAGCGTGCATCCACTGTTGACAGGTCATACCCACCGGTTGCTCCTTGTCTTGATCGGAAAATAGCGATAAAGTTAATTCGACGATTCAGTTTGTAAATAACGGCCTAACAATAAGTATGGAAAACGTCAGTCCGCATTTGACTCAATGACAAATTGTATTTGCTGAAAAAGTCATTATTTGCAAGAGGAGGCTTTATCCCTGCACTTGATTCTCAAGCATTGCTCTACTTGGACCAAAACAATCTTACGTTCATTGCTTAGTTGTTGAATGCTAGTTTTTTTGTACTAAAACATTGAAGAAGTTTACAAGATCTGAATTGGAAACCTCTCAAAAACTTGTTTTCAATCAATATCGCCTTCTCAAAATTATGCATTTTTCATAAGAATACAAATCAAGATTTAATACTGCTGTGAAACCTAACATCATTGATCAATGGAGGATCTTTTTCGTGCTATTTTCTGCCCCTGAGGGCCTCAGTTAAATAATTTTTGTCCATTTTGCCGTAATGACTAGTCTATATGACGTGAAATCAAATCTTATGTCCTTCGACAATAAGGACAAGGATAAACATCACACTCATGTACTTTAGAGAGAAGACCTTTGATATACCCATTGCTTTTTTCCTCCCTTCGTCGACCAAAAGCCTTGTTCCACCATAGAATGTTAGTTATTTCTAACATACTGAACAAGGCTAAAGAGAACTTTTTTCCTCTAGTAAGTGTATATCTTAAAAATCTAAGATATGAATCAAATGACGTCTTACGTGAGTAAAAGAGAGATTCATTTAAAAAAAAAATATTTATTAAAGATTGTATTCCTTTCCCTACAAAATAGTTCAATTCGCATTCCCTAATTTAGAACATTCTGTCATGCAAGCAACATGTGTCATGTTATATTACAATAAAATTAAGGAAAAGGCATGTTCTCTGGAACAAACCCATTTCCTTTTCTGTCGTTCTGGTTTAATTACTTTGATAGCTGAATCACATTGACAGGAAGGGAAAAAGATTTTATAGCTGCATTTTGAGATTCAATAGATTATTGCTTATATTGCACTATTATGCAATGTATGAGTAAATATCGATTATTATTGACTATTGTTGAGAATTTAATCCTAAAGTACGAAAAAAAATTTTAAACTTTAACAAAATGTATTGATTAGTTGATAAGAATATTAAATGATTTAAATTTTTAGACGATTTAATCAATGAGAAATCATTGTTGCCACAAAATGCCTGATGTAAATTCTATTTTGCACAGAGATATAAATATTGACAAGATAGAATCACTATGTGCATTTAAAAATTATAAAAGATAGCACAGAGGGTATTTAAGTGCACTCATAGCTCATTCAAAAAGAAAAAAAAAGTCTTAATGAATTGTTTTTTAATTATGTTTTATTACGAGACAATTATAGAGGTACATGTATTAAGATTCAATATTTAAAAATATATATGTAACAAAATGCTCATATAAGGTTTTAGGAATAAGCCCATAACAGTTCTCTATCAAGATTAAGGTTTTAATCAGTACACCTCTATGCAAGAGAAAGGGTGGAATATGTTGGGCATGAAAAATTAGATTTCTACACAAATTTTGTTCAGTTCTATCATAATGATACTGATTTTGAGATTCATTGTTATCTTGCCAAAAGGATTAATAAAAGCTGATATAAATTGATTATTGAATTTTTTATTTAACAAAAATATTCTTTTGGAAAATCATAAAATAAAGCTAGTTAACTGAATCCTTAGAGAATTTTCCCCCTCATTAAAACATAATATAAGAAATCAATGAGTGGAAGGGAATTGACAGTTTAGGGGATCGTTTGTAGGTCGAAATCGATTAGAATTGGGGAGTTCTGGTCTACTGGTCACAATCAAACGGAAAGCATTTAAACAACACAGCTAAGGTCGCTGTTGATATAAACATAATACATGATTTAAAGTTCCTTCAGTAATAAGATAATTGAAAGACCAAGAGGCAGAAAGAACTGACAGAAAGTTCTCCACAGAATTAAATATCTGATTTTGAATAAGCGAAATATCTAAGATCCCTTGAAATGTTGGGACAGTGTGTATTGACAATTGGATAGTCACCCGACTTGAAGACAGGTTTTGGACAGGGTGTCATGAGCTCATAATGCCTTCACCAATTGATTATTGGGGACAGGAAAAATGACAGCGATGCAGTAATGACACAGGTTACTCCTATTAATGGTAAGTAAAAAGAAAGAAAAAATCAGTGTTTATAGAATATTTACTATTTTTAATTATTATGTGTACAAAGATTCATGTCATGAATCGAAATGTCAATGAAAAAAAGATATGTTGATGTCATTCTTTAACATTTAATCAAAGAGGGATCGAAAAACCTAATTTTAAGTAATAAATAATATACATGTATAAATTTAATCATAAAAGGGATAAAATAAATATAAGAAACATTCACTTATTCTCAACAATGTGTCAGTGGTTTTTTGATTGAAGGAGCATGTCATAATTGTGATATTTCCATATTGCCTAATCGATTTAATAAAACATTTGTTGTGACCAACTAAAAACCATCCAGTGTTGATGATTCTCTCCAAAATATAAAGTAGTCAGTTCGAAAATTTTTTTTACTTTTTACTGAAAAAGGAATATCTTTAGCGATAAATTATTTCAAAACAATATGTAAAACATGTACAGATTATTAGAAAGGATAAATATAGATATAGAAAGTGTTTACAATTTCCTTTTTAATTCCTGGATTGCATTTTTAGTCAAAATTAAAATAAATACACAGTATTTTCATTGTAACTTAATTATCAAGAAACATGTCATTTATAAACCACAAATTTAAGAACAATTTTTATGCAACTTATTTATATTTGTTCTAAAAATCAGCTATTATGTGAAGCAAAGATCTTTAATTTGACATTAGTGTAGAATTATTTAATGCTGTTAAAATTTGAGTTATCACTACCGTTACTATCTTAATAATTAAACATTCCCCAAATAACAAAGCGTGTGTTTATTTCAACGGGATGTGTGGTTTTGACATTTTATAGAAGGTTCTATACATAGTCACGCTTTTAACCGATTACACTAAGCTGATTTGATATTATGGGTTAAAGATTTACGTATTTATGAGTAATTTCATATTTAACAAGATACCCATTAATCACATTAGCTCGTGAGCAAATATAGTACAGAGCGAAACAAAGATTTAAATTGCACCAAAATTATAAGTACACAAAAAGAGCTGGACTTCATCATACGTATTTGTATTTGTCCTGTATGTTTTGATTCCCAAAGTTATGCTACATTGTAACTCTTTAATACATTGCGATAGTTTTCTTTCTCTTTGTGTAGTTTTCAAAACTAGCACTAGAATATTTACCATTTAGACTGAGTATTCCTGCAATTATTTGCATATCCTTTGAATGGTAAATTTGCTATTCAAAACTCTCAACTTAAGGAACTTGATTCAATTTTGAATAGGAATGTCAGACGATTTCTCAAATTTCATTTTAGAACCTATGAAAGATCAAAGATTTTC
The DNA here is from genome assembly GCA_003671525.1 of Saccostrea glomerata. NCBI lineage: Eukaryota > Metazoa > Mollusca > Bivalvia > Ostreida > Ostreidae > Saccostrea > Saccostrea glomerata. The sequence continues at coordinate 943,387 of PRKT01000073.1, forward strand.
TGTTATAAACAATTAAAATGAAGAATTCAATAGTTCCAAAACAAGTCAATCATTTTGTTTACAAGTGGGCATTGGCATAATGTCATTCAAACACTTTGCGTTTAGGCAATTTACTTACGAAACACGTTAAATTTGAATATTCCATGTTTATCAACAAACTTAATAAAATTACATTTAGTTTAATTTTGTCATGCATGGAGATAACTGGTATGCTAATAAAGGTAAAATGTAAGCGAAAGTCTTCTTTTGAAGCTTATTTCGGTCAACAAGGAATGTTTACTCTTCCATGGCACCTGAACCCACCTCTAATGATTTAATTTTAGAGGCCCGTATTTGCGCTGCTACTGATATGTACTGTCTGTAAAGACTTATGAGCTGGAATGCTGTTCGTTATCTCCATATGTCATTAAAAACTAAAGTTCAAAATGTTTATTCATTTAGCTAAACAAAATAGATAGGATTAGTTATCTATTATATTGCTTTTACATCAATAAAAGTCTATAGAATAGATCAATAAATTTGCAGTAGGTAATTCAGAGATAAGATAACATTGATTTTATTGAACAGCAAAAAAACCTTGAAGGATTAAATAGATCAGAACAATGGTGTTGTTGCACTGAGACCTACTGTAAAAATCCACTCTCTAACAGTTAAATGATAACTCAACCAACGTAATTCACCAACCCGTGCAGAATTTCACATGACATTTACACTTATCAAGTTCAAATTTTCATTTACGTAGGCTTCGGTCAGATGAAAAGTAGGAGTATGCACAATCGAACGTTCCAGTTATAGAAATTTAGATGTAATATTATTTTCTCATTTTAAAAGAGGATTGTTTAAAACATATTATAATCCGTTAATCATGCACTCTACCGACCTCAAAACATAGACTGAACGACATTGTTCTTTTTATCTATAAATGTGAAAACATTTCTAACCAAAATATTTTTGAAAACATTTCATTCGAACTTGATTAAAAATGTATGCATGAAAATAATGTAAGAGTGTATACAACGTTTAATATGTTATTTCAAGGCAGCTTAACAAAGTCACGAAAAAATATTACTTGATTTATATTTGCAGAAATGATGAATCAAGTACTTGTTAAAATCTTAAGAAAAGGCGCCATTTTTTATTGAAAAGGGTTATACATAAACATGAAAAAAAAAGCCCGTCATTCTATTGAATTATTTATTTTATTTTTCATATTTTTCGATATACTCAGTACTACATAGAGCATTCAACATGGGAAGGGAAAAACAAACTTCAATCTGGGTCACATCGCAATCATTATATTTTGTCAAATAAGGACAGGACAATTCTACTAAAGGGCCTCAGAATCTTAAGTTTGGAATATAATTCAAGATGGTCAACATATTTATGAACATATGGAGATAATTAAAGAACAGTATTCAAGGTCAAAAGTTCATAAAACAATACAAAAAAGGCATAGCATACACGGACCCCCAAAACATCAGAAGTGCGAAATGGTGCCATGGAGGAGTGAGCATCCCCTGCTAACCGGTCACACCCTCCGTGTGCTCCTTGTCATGATCGGAAAATAACGAAAAAATCCGTCGTCAATTAAGTGTAAAAATAATGGACTAACAATTAGTATGAAAAACGTCAGTCAGTATTTGACTCAGTGATAAATTGTATTCGCTGACAAGGTCATTGTAAAATAGCCGTAGCCGAAGGAACTTATACCAACACAGAAAACATTACAAAAGCTTTATAACTACTATAGGTCTTATTCTGTAATTTCATTTAAGATATCAAGAGAATGTACTCAAACATAAAACATCTGTAGTAAATGCAACGTATACACAGAGCAGGTTACCATAGCTAGAAAACATAAGAAACTTTTATGATTTTGTTTGTATACTTAAATGCGTTGAGATAATTGATAAACACACACCTACATGCAGAAAAGTTTATTGTTAACCATTAAGACACTCCAATGAGTTTTATTAATTTACTCCGGGTACGTAATTTGCTACTGAAAAAGGTACAATATAATAATAAGCACACTATAAAAGTGCACACGTTAAAAAGATTAAAGCTCGGTACAAATGATATCCATTTTTTAAGCAATGAGAAAGAGTTTTGCTTTTTTTCCTATTTACATATGCAGAAGAATTAATCGAATCAGAGTGCACTAAAATCATTCACGTGTACTTTACAAATGGAAAGGTACTGAAAAATTGAGAATTTTAAAAAAGTGAATTTTATGTTTTAAAAACAGATTGTCAAATTCAATGAAAATGTTTTCATTTAAAAGATATTAATTCTAAAAATATGAATAAATAGTTTAAAAGTACATTTCATAAAGTAACAAATATTTGATATCAGACACGGAGTCCAAAACACACATTGGGATACCTATACACTGCCTCAATGTCCTTTAGAAATTGATTTAAACTTGGCAACGTTAAACAAGTAATTCTTTTTAAATTCACATTAGATTGAAATGGATGATCTCAAAATTAACGTACAAATAATGCTTAATTGAAAGAGATTGAATAACAGGTATTAAATTTAAGGAATGACTGGCATAATACTGAAGAGAATGCAATCAAAACAACGAAAAGTAATCAATTTCAAACATCCAAAGGAATGTTACAAGTTTGGAACAATCCAAAAGGGCCCTTGAAAAATCAGAGAAAGTATTTGTAGACAAAATTTATATGAGAAAAGACATTTTTAGAGTTTTCAAAATATTGATTTTGTAAGATTGTTGAGATAGACATACAAATTTTTTTTTTCAAAAGAGTTTTTCATAAAAGACATGTACATGTATTACTTTTGATTCTACGAGATTTGCGTCTATACGTTTTGTTCATAAATATGAGAAAAATTTGATAGACAACCAAAAAACCCGCATATTCAAGCAATATAGAAAACTTTGATTGAAGACACTGCTTTGTTTTGTCGTTCGCTTGGGGTATTATTATTGAAACATATGCCCTTTCCACATATTTTACTTTTATTCCTGTTACTAAATTTTAGAGGTCTATTCATATCAAAGAAAAAATTAGTTGACTTTAATATCAGAAAGTTTGTAAAAAAAAAAATCATGAGAAATTGATGTATTGCCTAATAATTGATGCGTTTTGATTCTGTTAACTATAATTGAACAATTTTGTGATTTTAATACATGAGAAGTCCTAGGGTTTTAGTATCAAACTCATCTTCCTAAATTTGAATACTCGAGTATGTTGTTCCATATACCGTTAAAGTTTCTTTTTTTTATTTTTGATATTTTCATGAAAAGACAAAAAAAATTACAGAATGGTATGAAAGTTTCACGATTCATATCCATGGGAAAAGCAAAAGATTTTTTTTGCACCAGAAGAATTGTATTCTATTTATCAAGTTGACTTAGAAGTTGAATAAAGAACTAAAAATTAAATCTGTATGTAGTAATATTCATTATGAGAAATGCAATGTAGCAATATAAAGTAATACTGAATGTCACAGTTTCTTGAACGAATACTTATGCGATTTATTTTATGTCAAGGTGACCTTCCGCCATCTTATAATGATGTGGCTGGGCGTTCAGTTACCCCAAGTAACACACTTCAGACCGCAGGAATCGGAGGAGTGTGGTTTACCCAGAACAGATCCGCGCCTTTGAATCCACCACCATACACAGATACACTCCCAGGATACGATGATAGTTTTATAAGTCCCCGAGACCTTCCGAAGTATTATAGATCACATGATCAATCCCATCAACGCACACGGAGACACAGAGTAAGTAACTATTTTCAAGACAATTACAAAGGAATAACCAGGAAATGCTTCCATTAACCATATTGGTTTAGACATAATTTTAGAAGTTCTTTATTGTTCATTTAAGGAATCGCTGTCTAGTTAGTAGGGTATGCTTGGGCATCAACAATAGTTGAAAACGTGTGATAATTTGGATAACAGGCTTCGCATACTCAATAAAAATACAATTGTTAAACAGAAAATTAGGATTTTTCTTAATAAAACAAAAATGCGATATCCTGATTGTTTTGAAGATATCATTCCACTATCATCTGTACATGGTATCTGCTTCTCCTACCTCAATATTTGCAAGATTTCAATATATAGGTAGGGCTAACGATGGGTGTGAACGGTCAACAAAGGATGCTTTCTCCTCCAAGGCACATGATCCCACCTCTGAATTTTATGCCCTGTTCACATTTTTGTATTGTTTGTTGTTTTAATGAGATCGATCTTTGTTTGCTTTCTTAACCCATTTTCATCTGGATAGAAAAAAATGAAAAGTATTTAATGACTTTGACTTATAAATTAATATTTATTTATGGGTATGGCCATCTTTTTGTGAAGTATCATGAACTCATATTCATGCTTGCTTCTTGGAAATAAAAAAAAAAAACATCAACGGCAAAACAGTTTGTATTGAAATCGGTCAATGACATAACACACAAAAAGAACAAAAAAACCTCTTTGGTGAAAATCCAAACAAATCCTTTAACTACTTCATAAATTGTGTCATACGCATCATTTAAAGTCAATAGTCTGTTTTGGACTATTTATCTTAAATTTCAAAATAAAAATGACTAGGAATATTACTAAGTAACTGCCTATGCTTTTGTGATTTCACAAACATGATTAAAAGTTAAATTTCAAAGATCGAGGTCATTTTAGCCAATTGCTTTTATTCTCAATTTCCTATTTCACAATGGAATTTATGCTTAATTATTAATAGAAAGTTGGACTATCATGGTTCACGTTCATATCATTTAAAAATAAAAACATTGGAAGAAAAAAAATACATGCAATTATTCTCCAAGCCAAAAGAAGAAAACAGTTTTATAGTTTAAACAAGTGCATGTATGTGTATATTTTTAAGATGTGTTTTAGGACCATTTTTAATGTCTATGTTATTGTTCAAACCATTGAAGATTTTGTCCACAAGCTGCATCTCCTAACTTTACAAAAAAAGATTGACTCCATACAATGAAACAAAATGCAAAATTGATTTTAACTCATCAGGGTTGACTACATATAAACAATCTGCTAGATATTTGCAAGTTCGAGAAGAAGTTTTGAGAAGCAAAATTTGAAATTCGATGCAGTTTAGAAAAAGACCATAATTCCGTCCAGCATTAACGAAACAAAATGAAATGATATCTTTTCTTGTATCTTCACGAGTTACACTCATGAACCAAAACTCATTTCAATATCTATATTTTAATCTTTAACGATGTCTTAAGATTTGAAAAATCAAATGGGACGGACTGTCAGATAAGCAGACAGTAGGACGCAGACAGACGTACAGACGAGAAGAAAACACCCAGTTTAAAATTCTACTTTTGTTTCGGTGTTATTCGCAACAAAGTTTTCAGATAGAAACTACCATCCCCTTTGTTTATTATAACATCTTTCTGAACCTGAATTGCCCCCTCAAGGACCCGGCCCTCCTTATACTATTGATTCAATTAGTATTTCAACTGAAGATGTCATTGATCAACTTTAAAATTTGAATATAACAAAGCCTCCTGGTCCTGATGGAATTGCACCACAAGTACTAAAAAATATAATTCCTGCCATCAGTAGACCACTAGCTAAATTATTCAATCTGTCACTGAAAAACAAAAAAATTCCATATATCTGGAAACAATCAGATATAACACCTGTATTTAAAAATAAAGGGAGCCCAGAAGATCCAGCAAATTATAGACCAATATCACTTACTAGTAGTATTTGTAAAATCATGGAAAAAATTATATTTAAATATCTCTACAACTATATGAATGATCACAATCTTCTCTCTAAGAACCAGTCAGGATTTCAACCCGGTGATTCCACTGTTAATCAACTTGTTGAAATTTACAACACAATTATATCAAATTTAGATCAAGGCAAAGATGTTAGGTTTGTTTTCTGTGACATATCCAAAGCTTTCGATAAAGTATGGCACAAAGGTCTATTGTTTAAACTGCAACAATATGGTTTCAAAGGTGAAATCTTAGGTTGGATCGAAAATTATCTTTGTGATAGAGTTCAGAAGGTAGTGTTAGAGGGATATTCTTCAGGATTGGAAAGTGTTAATGCTGGAGTTCCGCAAGGCTCGGTTCTAGGACCATTCCTTTTTCTTATTTA
>PRKT01000073.1:956592-1012068 GCA_003671525.1 Saccostrea glomerata
TTCCGTCCGTCTGTCTGTTACGCTTTGGGGTATCCATCTCTTATCCGCAACTCCTCTTTTATCACCGAATGAAATTTAATGAGACTTTCACAGAATCTTTATTACATTCATTGTGCACATTCCATTTTACTCTATGATCAGACACATATTTTGGGTTTTACAGAGCAAAACATTGACACTGCCATTTTTCCTATAATATTGAAGGGTACCCATCTCTTATCCGCAACTCCTCCTATACCACTGAATAAGTTTTATGACACTTTCACAGATTCTTTATTATACCCCCCGCTTAAAAAGCGGGAGGGTATTTAGTAATCGGTATGTCCGTCCGTCTGTCTGTACGTCTGTTACGCTTTGGGGGACCCATCTCTTATCCGCAACTTCTCTCATAACACAGAATGAAATTTGATGAAACTTTCACAGAATCTTTATTACATATTGCCATCGTACACCTCCTATTTTACTTTTTGATCCGTATATTTTGGGTTTCCCACAGCAAAACATGGACACTGCCATTATATTCATATGGAAGGTGGGGGTATCATATAGTGAGCCCATTGGTCACAGTACCCCTTATTACATAATGTCACTCTGCACCTCCTATTTTACTTTTTGAATTGACACTTATTTCGGGTCTCCAAGAGCAAAGCAGGGACTTTGTCATTATACATGTAATCATATGAGAGGCGGGGGGATCATTAAGTGAGATCATTGCCCACAGGACCTCTAGTTTTTTCTGTCATAAACATGTCTACGATATTACTCTTATATCCTTAATATTCCATTCCATTTGATGTGCTTTGAAATGACATCTTATATTTCAATCATTTATTAATTTCGTAATTCATGATCTGGAAACTTTTCAAAAATACTTAACAAGAAAAGTAATTTGAATTTTAAACAGCATAACTTTTCTTTGATCTTTATTAACAGTACTGTCAATTTTACAAAATCTTCATTTCGACCAAACAGCAGGTTATTTTATAAATCAATATATTTGTTATAAAATTTCTTCAGTCTTCCTATGTTTTCACCAATAGTTTAAATTCCTGGGGGAAAAACAGAAAATTAATATATAAACAATCATATATTATATTTCCTGTCGAGAGAGAGAGAGAGAGAGAGATAGAGAGAGAGAGAGAGAGAGAGAGAGAGACATATTTACCTTTGACATTGCAAGCATCACCCATAAAGCCGTATTGACACTCACATATGAAATTGAATTCATCCTTAGGGTGACACGTACCACCGTTATGACAGGGAGAACATAAGCAGGGGTTCTCATGTTCTATAGAAGATTTAATTACAAATGTGTGGGGGTAGCCTCAAAACAATGAAATAATCACATTAAAATTACTAATTGTGAAGAAAGCAGATGTTTAAGTTTTAACCTATGATATTGCAGGTTTCTCCTGTTAAGCCAGGCGGACATGCGCAAAGAAAGTTGTTTTCCTCCACTGCGTAGCAAGTTCCTCCATTTTGACACGGAGAACACAAAAAGGCGTTATTTTGCACTGTTGATGAAGGATACGTTACTTTTCCTAACACGAATCTTATGCTAGTAAACTGATAAGAATAAAAGTGGTTCATCGACAAAGGTAGAACATGCCTCACCTTTTACGTTGCAGTTCTCTCCGGTAAAACCATTTGGACATTCCCAAATAAAGTTCGATTCGTCCTTAGCACGGCAAATACCGCCATTGATGCATGGGGAACATTCACATGGATCCCTTTGTTCTGCAGATGAGGATATGTGATGTTTGATTATTATTATTGATAAAAATAATAAAATACATGTACAGTTATGGACTTTTTAGTAGATAGACATTTTTAGTTATGTAGACACTTAGAGGGGTAAATGTGGGGTTCTTGAAAAAATCCATATTGGGCGAGGCGTAAGCCGAGCCCAATATGTGGTTTTTCAAGGACCCCACATATTTCCGTTTTACCCCTCTAAGTGTCTACATAACGAATTTATCCTGCCGATGGGTCTCTAAAAGACTAAATAATTAAAGTATCGATAAACCGCTTTCACTGTGCGTCCAAGCAAGACGTTCTGCATCCATTGTTGTCGTCAGACGCATTGTGACGTCAATTATGAAGCTCCATGCGGGTCACGTGAAAGCAGTATATTGATGATGTGTGGTTGGTAAATTTTTAATATATGGTGGGTAGGTCACGTGGAGGGGGCACATACGCAATGTAAGGTGGGTAGACAGCATAACATCGTTTCATGCAGTATTGCTCTCGACCAATGGAATTTCACGATTTTTATCAGAGGCAGGATAAAATAAATTATGAGATATGAGTAGAGTAAGCTTTCTTATTAATGCTGAAGAATTTAAATTCAATTTGGAAAATTAACAGAAATTAAATTTAAAAAAAACACCATTCTTAGAGAGGTGTCGTGGAGAGGTAAAAATATATATATATATATAAATTTGCGTAAACGTCATATTATTTTCTTGCTTTAAATTTTCAAAAATGTTTAAAACATGGATATTAGGGCAGTTTAGACATATTTTACATTCATTTATAATTGTGGTAATCTCTATCATAAAAGGGATCTTTTTAACAGAATTTTATGCAGTATGCTTCATCCATGGAAAAATTATTTAATTTTCTCTATCAAGCATAAACCATTTTTCTCTGGAAATGAGACAAAACAACAGATCTCTTCAAAAGTCATGAAATATTTTTAATAAATTTATATAATTAAATATTATTCAATATCTCTTTAATGTTTCTTTTTACAAATATCATCATCTATTTTAACGTTAAGCATTGTGTTTGAAATTTTATGCTTTTTTTAAAACATATTTTATTGACAATATGTCAAAGGTATTGGACACAAGTTCCAAAAACTTAGAGAGTCATCTCCTATAATTTGAAAATTTATGCTGTTCCAAGATAGTTATTGTGATAAAAAATTGGCATGAAGGAGTTCATGCTATACGCTAAATCTATCTACCTGGTATTATGCGTTTTTTAAAACGCATAATACCAGGTAGATAGATTTTTACAGAATAAATAGCTTAAAAGTTATTTATTCTGTAACCTGTAAAAGACAATAATAATCATGATAATCAATGTAAGTTGAGACTTGCCTCTGATATTGCAGGTGTCACCCATAAAGCCGTATGGACATTCACATATGAAATCGGATTCACCCTTAGGATGACACGTACCACCGTTATGACAGGGAGAACATAAGCAAAGATCCTCTTGTTCTGTAAAAGGTCATATTACAAACTAAAGCTTGTTAATAAATTAATCACTTTGAAATAACTTATTGTTAAGAAATTAGAGATATTTACCTTTGACACTGCAGGTTTCTCCTGTTAAGCCAGGTGGACATGCGCAAATAAAGTTATTTTCTTCCATTGCGTAGCAAGTTCCGCCATTTTACACGGAAAACACAAGCATGGATTACTTTGAACTGTAGCAGAATGATACGTTACTTAAAAAAATTGAAAATAGTAGCACCAATTAAAGTAATATACGCCGTATGGATGCCGATTTGTATGTGAAACAAAATGATTAAATGATTTGAAACACATAAAGTGTAATGAAAAAATAATATTTCCACAAAATTTAACTATGAAACTCGTTGTAATAACAGAACAATAAAGCAATATCTGCAATCAAGAATTCAGTCTTTTCATATGAATATTGATAAAGGAAGTGCGTAAACAGTAGGTCTAAATATAGACACGTATGTCCACGGGAAATTATAGACAACGAGGCACGTTGCATTTTGACAACGATTATTAATAAAAGGTTATTAGCGTCATAACAGAGTATAGATGGTTGATACTGATTACATTTAAAGATAAGTTATATTAATAGTAACACGCCATCCATGTCAAAAGTGAGTTGTATCTCAAAGGGCTTACCTCGTTTTCTTGACGCCGTGTTTGTTTATCAATCTAAAAGTAGCGACGGCGTCACGTGGTGGATTTACTTAAAAATAGACATTATTCTCCTTGCAGGATAATAAATAATTATAATTTGATAACTTTATAACGAATTTTATTTAAATGGTGTAATTTACAGCATTTTCGTAACTTTTATTGGTAAACAAAATATATAAATTTCCAGCCGTATTTTAAAATGGCGCACGTTATAGCGTATATTACTTTAAAGTTTAACTGAACAAAATGGTTTCGGTTAGTCGACACTGTATAAACCTCTTTATAAAAAGTGCAAACTGTTACAACTCAATTTTTATCAGTATAGCTTGGATAGCTATTAAATTCATTCCTGTTGATTTCATTTTCTATCATTAAGTATACAAGGTAATTTTATTTCTTCAAAAAATTCTTCAATTCTTCTACTTACTGTAAAAGTAATGTCAAACGGATTGACAAGTTTTTGATGCAAGATAGTGTGACGTAGGTAATTCAGATTAAACAATATAGAAACTATTTTTTTCCCTTTCAAATGACAAAAAAGTACAAAATGTTTATAGCTATAGAAGCTATGCTCATATACTCACGCATATATGACTGGTCTACAGCTGGGATTAATCCTCATTAATGCACCTGATACAACATGTTGCGTTTCCCCATTCACAACCTTTTGTTTATGGATTTATGATTGATCAATGTTCAGTGTCATCACACTTAACATTATGTCCCTTTCTTTGACTATTACTTAAAGGAGATAATGCTAAAGACGTGTATTTGAACGATGAAAACATGTGAAAAAAACGTGTTTGAAAGAAAGGAAGCTTAATACATTTATCAAATGAAAAAATATTTCAAATTATAAATCAAGATACAGTGTACTAGGAGCCAAATATGCCCATTGAGAGAGAGAGAGAGAGAGAGAGTAAAGAAAAATTGCTGATTTCAGATGTTCCACTGGGCATTGAACTGTTTTATTTCACCATTTTCATAAGAAATGAATCTGTGAGTTTCCTTCTCTTTCTTAAAACAATTGATATAATTGGAATACCATCTGCTTAATCTTCAGTTGTTTCAACTATATTATATTATCTTTATTCTTCCGACTGTCCTTATCGTCGTTTTGCCGACAGTGACATATGCAAAGTGCACTAACAGATTACATCAAGTTTACTTTAAAGACGTTTTGCAGGCTTATAAAATTCTTAACAGAAGTCGCCTTTTGGTATGTATCTTTTCTATATCTTTCCGGTGTCCCTCCTCCATAGATTTATTGTTCCTCAGATTTATCTTTTTCTGTTTATTTTTTAATATTTTTGTTTTGTTTTAAAGTGTACTAAAAGACCATTTGTGATAGATGGATGTATCTGAATAGATATTCATTCTACTAGTTTTAAAGGCAATATTTTCCCTTTACATGGATATAAAGATACGAGGGGTGATCAAAAAGTTCGCGACCTAATTGAATAAATTCCATAAAACATCAAACTTCCATAATGCACATATGCCACTATTCTGCTCATGCGCGAATCACGTGATATAGGCGGTCACCTGACCTGCTCCGCACCTTTCTGTTACAAAAGCTGAACTATTTTTCTGAGTTTTATATTTCTTTCCGTGCATTCCAAGTTAATTGTTATAACAAGAACAGTTTATTTGTAAGAAACGACCAAATCTCACTAACAGAATCGTTGAATAAGAATATCCTTTCCCAAAATGAACATGGCGACCATCAAAACCCAAATCCTCTATCTCGGGAGAGACGTTTATTCAAGGTGGATAGAGAATGAGTGCCTCCTTTCTATCATATCTAATTTGTTTAAAAAATATTAGTAAACGATATCTTAAAGTAATATACGCTATAACGTGCGCCATTTTAAAATACGGCTGGAAATTTATATATTTTGTTTACCAATAAAAGTTACGAAAATGCTGTAAATTACACCATTTAAATAAAATTCGTTATAAATTTATCAAATTATAATTATTTATTATCCTGCAAGGAGAATAATGTCTATTTTTAAGTAAATCCACCACGTGACGCCGTCGCTACTTTTAGATTGATAAACAAACACGGCGTCAAGAAAACGAGGTAAGCCCTTTGAGATGCAACTCACTTTTGACATGGATGGCGTGTTACTATTAATATAACTTATCTTTAAATGTAATCAGTATCAACCATCTATACTCTGTTATGACGCTAATAACCTTTTATTAATAATCGTTGTCAAAATGCAACGTGCCTCGTTGTCTATAATTTCCCGTGGACATACGTGTCTATATTTAGACCTACTGTTTACGCACTTCCTTTATCAATATTCATATGAAAAGACTGAATTCTTGATTGCAGATATTGCTTTATTGTTCTGTTATTACAACGAGTTTCATAGTTAAATTTTGTGGAAATATTATTTTTTCATTACACTTTATGTGTTTCAAATCATTTAATCATTTTGTTTCACATACAAATCGGCATCCATACGGCGTATATTACTTTAAGTATTTGATAATTATATAATTGTTAAGATATTCAACTATTATTCAGACTGTAAATTGGAGGTCTTTAATTCATAACAAATTGCTTTATTAAAAACACATTTTTTCTAGACTTGCTTTCACTGGGCAACAGAACCTTTTTAACCATCTCCTTTCCTTCATTGAAACGGATGAGACCGTATTAACCGAGGCCCCGTGTCACAGCAGGTGTGGCACGATAAAGATCCCTCCCTGCTCAAAGGCAGTAAGTGCCGAGCATAGGCCTTAATTTGCAGCCCTTCACCGGCAATGGTGACGTCTCCATGTCAGTGAAATATTCTGGAGAGGGACGTTAAACAGTATACAATCAATCAATCTTTCATTGAAACGATCAATGCAATCATTGTTTGGATTTCTAGGAAGTACTTTGTCTTAATTAATTGTGTATAAATTATTATACTCTGCTGCAAAAGAATTTCAAGATATACCATAAATTTTACAATTGAACGAGTACGACTGAGACAACCATTTTTTGTCACAGGTGATCTACACAGTGACGTCATTCTCGATTTGTGACGTCACAAACAAGGAGTAAAGCTTATGTTATTTATAGAACTTGTTGCTATGTGTGTACCAAATTTAATTCTTATCTGAATTGTGGTTATGTAGATATAGAGATAGTTCGCGAACTTTTTGATCATCCTCTTAGTGCCATCAGTCTCTACCATTCAGAAAACATTACTGACTGTCCAATTCACAAGAGTGAGTAATGTCACTGACAGAAAACAAAGAAATTATTTATGTGTGATCCAGACGTTCCAGACTTTTATTTAACTTTTGTTGTGACATGTCCCCGTAAGTTTTCCACTGAAGTCAAATAAAATGATAACAAACAATGATATATAGCGGGTTCCAGAAAAAGTTCAGCAAATACACTTTCTGTACTATATTTAACTAAGATACATACAGTACTGTAGGAATAAACTTCAAGAGTACTGTGCAACAATATATTCGAGAAGTGGTGTAAATCAGATATGGGTACTTAAAAATTCCAAGACACCTTTAGAAAATTTGAAACCACAAGATTTTACCATAATCAACAGCTTAAAAAATTAAACTTTTCAAATTTATATCAAACCGGTATATTAGTCACAATCATACCCCATGATAAATTAAAGTCCAGGGTTTTTGATATCATTAACAGCTGCTTTTTCAATAAAATAAAACTTTAAATTTACTTACCTTGTTATTGGTCATTTGCAAAATTATTTTTTAGAAACATTTTGATTGTACACACATTTACTCTGAAGTCACGGTAGCCTAGTGGTAGAGCGTTCGCTTCGTGATCGGGAGGCCCAGATTCGATTCTTGTTCGCGGCGCCGCGTCATACCTAAGATGTAAACATAGGTATTGACTGTTCCTTCCCAAACGCTCGGCACTAGAAGTGAGAGTCACGGATCTTTCGGATATGACCTTAAACATGTAGGTCCCGTGTCACGGTAGGCGTTGGCACGATAAAGAACCCTCATTGCTCAATGGCCCTGAGTGCCGAGTATAGGTCTAAAGAGGGTGTTGCAGTTCTTTTGTTATTTTCCCTAAATGTGTAGCAGATTAAAAGAAGAATTTTTATGATGCAGAAACTCACATTCATTTTTTTCAATGCAACAATATATAAAGCACAACGAGAAAAAAATATTTGGAAGCTGCGTATATTGACTTCCAATTCGTCAGTAAGTGATGTGAAAATTGGTCTCACGGCAAAATATATCAGATTTTACGTTTTTTAAATAGGGAATCCCCATTATTCTGAAAAAGTGCCTCCTTGAAACAAAATAGTTTTGATATATACACAAAGAGGCAGGAATTTTCTTCAAAACTGCCATTTCCGATTTTTGTTTCAAAGAGGCACATTTTTTAAAAATGCAAAAATTGAATAAAAATTATTCTCCAACCGAAATGCAAAATATGTACATTAAATAACACTATAAAATCATTGTGTACGAAGTGGTCTAGTGGAAATGCTGGTGGGCTTCTAACAAGTACTTTTACCAGAGATGGGTTCGAATCCTGGAATGGATCATTTTTGTATATTTTTTTTCTTATTTTTTTTCCATACGTAATGGTAGTGCAATGAAATTATATATATTTTTTTAAAGAGAGTAATAACTATATATTAGAAATGCAGCATTAAATTGTTTTCCTTAATATACTGTGACTTAGTTTTGACTTAGAAAAAAAAGTTACTGTATTGTTTAAATAATTTATTTTTACATACTGTAGTTATTACAATTTTGAATAATTCTCCGCGTCTTAGTTAGTATTTAAGATTTGATTTGAAACAAATGAAATGTCTTGGATGTAGCACCAACAGTGTGATTATGGGACGCAGTTTTATTTCATAAGAAATATTTTCGCACGATGTTCTATCCACAGGTGCTTGTGGACAGGATTATCCCTATTCCCCACCCCAACCTTTCAACATTAAAAAAAAATTCTTTTTTTTCTTCATTACTAATCTCTGACAATTAAATCTATATTTAGACATAACGAGTGAATGTATTTAAATGTCTTTCTCGATATATAGGGAATAATCGCGAGTTTCTGCAACACCCTCTTTGAAGCCCTTCACCGGCATACGGTGAAGTCTCCATATGAGTGAAAAATTTTCCAGAGGGACAGTAAAAAATATGCAATCAATATATTACTCTAAATTTGGCAGAATTTGTCCAAAATCTTCAACATGAAAAGAAGAAAACAATTTGCTGCTGCCTTCAACTCGACGTTTAGATATTTCGATGACGTATTGTCAATTAACAATAGTAATTTCCATTCCTATGTCGATACTTTATATTCCAGTGGCATGAGACACCACTGAATCTGACACATCTGTTTCTCTTTTGGATATTTTACTTGAAAAAGACCTTAATGGTAATTTAGAAACCAAGCTTTATGATAAACGTGATGACTTATCAATCGTCGACTTCGCTTACTTATGCAGCAATATACCTTCATCACCTGCATACGGGGCTTATATCTTTCAGTTGATTCAATAAACAAGAACATGATCTGCGTATCTGTACATTTTTTTTAAAACGAGGAAAATTATTGACAAACAAGTTGATCATAAAAGTTGAATATGAGCAGTCTTTTTTAAAGTAAGAAAATCGTATGGTCGATATAATGAAAATACAATTAATCATTAAGTCCAATGCTGACTGGCGTTTTCATACTAGTTGTTAACTATACTAGTACGTCATTACTTACACACTGCATTGCCGACTTTTTCCCCCGTTATTTCTCGATCATGACAAGGAGCACAAGCACAGCGATTGTAACCAGTCGGTAGGGGATGCACTCTCCTCCATGGCATTTAATCCCATCTCTGATGTTTTTGAGGTCCGTATTTGCTCCACTCCCATTTTGTATTGTTCAATGGACTTTTGAGTTTGAATACTACATGTCCGTTTTATCCATGTATTTCATTGATGTATGTGCATTTTTAAAAAATTGCTAATATGTAAATAAAGATTTAAATATTTTTGATTTGAATTCTGACTCAAGACCAATGTTGAATTGTAATTTTCAATTGATTATCATTTTCAAAAGAACATCGATATTCCAATCGTTACGAGTTTTAGATATCAAACATATTTTGAAGTAAAGTATCATATAAAGCAATTAATAAGAGTATCAAAATATTATAAAGTATTAATTCAAATATGCTCTTGTACATCTTCAATAATTTACTGAAGTAATCTTAAAGCTACTTTGATATTAATTTTCGGGTCATTTTACAACTTGCCAATGAAACTAAAAAATTGTTGTTCAAATATATTGCAAACTACTGTATAGGCAGATAATCAGCAGATAATAACCCAATATTTGTTAAAAAGCTGTTTTAATACTAGTAGCCAACGCTATATGTTTCGTCAATCAAAACACGTGGGTCAAGGGTTTTTATTACTCGTGCGTAACTAATGTTACCACGTGTATTTATCACCTGCATTATCGTGCATATTAGTTAATATCGATATTTTGGTTTTAAAAAAATCATTTAAAAAAAATTATCGAAGTAATGAAGATGCATTATCCCTTCTGAAAGAAGATCTTGGGGTGCACTAATAGCATATATATAGAAAAGTCATTTTAATTTGATATACATGTAGTCTATTAAGGACTTTTGATAACTGCACTTATTTTAATTACATGTAAATAAAGATTTTAATATATTTAATTTAAATTCAGTCTTCTGACTGGATTCTGACGTTGAATTTTAATTTTCGATTAAATATCATTTTCATAAGAACATCGATATTCAAATCGTTACGAGTTCTAAATATCAAACATATTTTGGAGTAAAGTATCATATAAAGCAATGAATAAGAGTATCAAAATATTGTAAAGTATTAATATAAAGTATTACTTTTTAAAAAAGTATCGCAGTAATGAAGATGCATTATCCCCTCTGAAAGAAGATTTTGGGTTGCACATTTACCCATCTTAATAGCATATAGAAAAGTCATTTGACTTTAAATATAGTCAAATAAGGACTTTTTATAACTGCACTTGTTTTAATTAATCGGCAATTATTCATTAAATCTAACTATTTTATATTTAACCTACCCTATCAGGCTATTGTTCATCATGCAGATTAATGTCGTTCTACATGTAGATATGGTATGAATTAAACGGATTTAGACAAGGGAGGTAACTTTTATGATATACTAATTCCGCGAATTCAGGAAACCGTGATCGTGTAAGAGGAGAGAAAAACGTGAAATTTATAACCCTTGAATTAATCCCCAGTGCAGTAATAAAAATCAATTCACATGCATGTACATCCTTAAAAGTTATGTCTGTGCTAGATTCCTTGCCCTTACCAAAATATTCACCTTCTGGCAACATCTTCTGGCATTATTGCCGCAATATTGCAGCAACAATCTGGCAATACATTGCAGCAATAATGCGGCAATATCGTTTTTCGTATGTAAAATAGATTTGCGGCAATATTGCCAGAAAAGTGTTGCGGCAATATTTATTGCAGCAATATTGTAGCAACATTCTGGCAATATTGCGGCAATATCGTTTTTCGTATGTAAATTAGATTTGCAGCAATATTGCCAGAAAAGTGTTGCGGCAATATTGCAGCAATATTGTAGGAACATTCTGGCAATATTGCGGCAATATCATTTTTCGTATGTAAATTAAATTTGCGGCAATATTGCCAGAAAAGTGTTGCGGCAATATTGCTGCAAAGCAATTGCAGTACATTGTTTATTATAGGTTGTGCTGCAGTAATACTGGGGCAACACTACAGTGCTACATAATTAAGTTGGTAATTAATAGAAATAATGATCTATCAATCTAACAAACTGTGCTGAGGAATTTTCTGTTTTGGACTCTAAATTAGAAATAAAATGTTGTTTTAATATAATGTACTTAGAAATTACCTATAGAAAAAAGTTATGAAATAAAATAGACTTTGTTTTCATTAGGTTGCGTTTTATTGACCTCTAAATATTTTCAATATTTGAAGTTTACAATGGTGGCAAACAAGGATTAATTGTCGATTTCTTTTTGTGATTGCCAATTTCTTTGTGGAGAAATTGTAAAACAATTATATTTTGTGGAGAAATTGTAAAATAATTATATTGAAATTTTTGAAAAAGTCTATTGAAGTAGCTATAGCAAATATTCTCCTTACCAATAGATTAGTTTTATTATATTAGATTGATACATGAATATTTGAGAGGTTTGAGAGGTTTGTCTTTTTTTCTTTTAATCACCAACACATAAAATAAAAACTTATTATGCTAAATATGAATCATTCTATAAAATATTTTATATAACAATTATATATATGAAATGTTTGATTTAAGGTGAAGTTTTATATAGTGTGAGTGTGATTTATTTTTAATTTTGAATGTTCAGAAACCTTGGGGTCATTAGTAAAGACTACAGTTGTGTATACCATGTACTGCGTGTATATATTGCGCCTGGTCACAGTCCATTGTTCCTCTAAGGTAGAAAAACCTCTCAATCCACATAGAATATACAAAAAATACACCAACACGGTAGCAGGTGTCTTCGCGACACGTGTCTCCCACCTGCGGCACGTGAGAACAGGTGCCCGCGAGTGAAGTTGAACGTAAAGAAATAAAAATTTAATCAACTTACAGACTACTTTTATTTAAAAAAAAAAACAACAACCAAGTTCTAAATCACATATTTAGCACATTATACATCTCAATACGAATATAATTGAACATATTACTAAAAGTTATACCGCGTTTCCAGTGATATTGCAGTAATAAACAGCACGAAAGCAAGATATATGAAATAAAACAACAATTTTTAAAACAAGAGGCCCAGGGGCCACAGCGCTCACCTGAGCACATCGGGCTTGAATTTACTACCCCCCCCCCCTACCCCTTCACCCAAGGATACTTTGTGCCAAGTTTGGTTGAAATTGGCCCAGTGGTTCTTGAGAAGAAGATGAAAATGTGAAAAGTTTACGACGACGACAACGCCAACGACAACAACGGCAGACGACGGACAAATTTTGATCAGAAAAGCTCACTTGAGCCTTCGGCTCAGGTGAGCTAAAAAAGTCTACACATAATATACAATCTAATTAAAATTTGAGATTTTCCATTCGCTCCCAGGGTATTGTTCCACAAAAACAGACTTTTTACATATAAGTCACTCTTCCTCGTGTGAATAAACATTTGGGGAACAAATGGAAGATTTAATTTTAATTAGAGTGACATAAAATGCTGCAACTCCTTGGAACCATGACATCAAATTTTCAGGACATGTTTTCTTGTAATATTCTTAATGCTGTCAAACCGCGGCTTACGAATAAGGTTAACGTCTGTTAAACAAATACAATGTTTTCACGAAGACGGAAATAAAAATACATATATGTAGATATTAAATCAATGTTATGATAAAAATAACTAGTAACTATTGCATTATATATATATATATATATATATATATATATATATATATATATATATATATATATATATATATATATATATATATATATATATGAATAGTAAACAAGAGGCCCACGGGCCTTATAGGTCACCTGAGTATCATGTAACAACTTTCCAGCGATTGTATTTGGTTCGTGTTTTAATCCAAAAGCCATGAAATTCACAAATTTTGAAAGAGGCACCATTGCTTATCAAAGAGCAGATTTCAAAGCATTTATTTTTAGTCAAAGTACCCCCCTGGTACCCCTGACCCAGCAGCCCTGAAATTATCTATTTTGAAAGAGGCCCCTTTCTTCATTATAAGGCCAGCATTATTTTTTATGTTTAGGTTTAGTTATGAACATAAGATTAAAAAAGTCCCGAAGGAGAAGGAAATAAATTTTTTTTTTGATAAATCAATTATTAACATTTGTACATTCTTTTTTAAGCTATCCTAATAGGCTCCTTACCACTGGACACATAATGCTTGCAAATTGGAAAGTAGAACATTTAATTGCTTATTTCATCATCTGCCAGTTTGGGCCAGTTATATGATTTTTGTGATGTTTATCAAAATATATTTTAAAAAATCAATTCGTTAAAAGTCTTTCAATATATCTTCATTTTTTTAATATGTGTTAGGCGAATGTGTAGACATTGTTCTAAAATTTACTTGATGCCTAAAATAATAATTGCTATCATAAAACAGACAGGGAGTATTGGGGAGTAGGGTCAACATTTTTTCAATTAAGTGTAAAATAATTTTTCTGGCTGATACAAATGATACTACATGCCTGTATATATTTGTATAATCTTGCTTTTTAATAGTTGAATTTTTTTTTTTAAACCTTCAGGTTATTGTTTATTTCTTCCTCAAATGGACTTCATTCCTCCCATAGTTTTATTCATTACATCTGATGTATAAGCAACCCTTTTCTGAAGAATGATGCTTAGACTGTAAGTTATAACAGAGACCTAAACAATGTCGCTGGC
The DNA here is from genome assembly GCA_003671525.1 of Saccostrea glomerata. Lineage (NCBI taxonomy): Eukaryota > Metazoa > Mollusca > Bivalvia > Ostreida > Ostreidae > Saccostrea > Saccostrea glomerata. The sequence continues at coordinate 970,953 of PRKT01000073.1, forward strand.
AATATGCAATAGCTACCACGGGCAGTTTAAAACCTGGGGGAGGAAAATAATTTACAGTCACTTTTGAAACGAATACATAATTATATCACCAGCATGTCATTGTGCAACAAAGTCGTCAGCATTTTATTTGTTATTTGAACGGGTGAAACGTTTTGAATGACACTCTTATCGATGAATTTTACACTAAACCAAGCTATCTTCTCAGATCTAGCTTTATTTACCCACCGTTTCATCGTAAAACCGGAAGTGCGAGTTCATAAATTTGAAATCTCAATCCCGACTCAAATTTGACATCGGACAGAAAAAAATTGTTTAATTTTTTTCTGAAAATTCAAAACCTTGAGCGGAGGGTTTGTAAAACTGAAAATAAAATAAATCCTGGCCTAATATATGTAATTAGATCATTAGCATATTAACCAGGAGCAAAGGATAAAGTGTTCAAAGAATTCATGCATTTCACTATAAAATCATTAGAGCCCCACCCTAAAACAAGAACCCCTGACCCTGGGGCCATAAAATTCACAATTTTGGTAGAGGCACTCTTGCTCATCATAACTATGTACTTAGTTAGTTTATTTAATACCCAGGAGCAGAGAAGAAGATTTTCAAAGAATTCATATATTTTCACTATATAATCAATAGAGCCCCGCCCTAACACCAGAACCCCTAACCCTGGGGCCATAAAATTCACAATTTTAGTAGAGGCACTCTTGCTCATCATAACTGTGTACTTAGTTGGTTTATTTGATACCCAGGAGCAGAGAAGAAGATTTTCAAAGAAATAATGCATTTTCACTACCTACTTATTTAGCCCCGCCCTAGCACTAGAACCCCTGACCCCAGGACCATGAATTTCACAATTTTGGTAGAGTATTTATTGCTGATTACAATCACGCAAACAGTTTGACTGCTTGATGCCCAGGAGTAAAGAAGAAGAATTTTAAAGATTGCATTAATTTTAGTGGTTTTGGCCCCACCCCTCAGGCCCCAGGGGGCAGGGATCATGAAATTCACAATTTTTGTTCCCCTTCAGCCATATATGCTTTGTGCCAAATTTGGTTGAAATTGGTTCAGTGGTTGCAGAGAAGAAGCTGAGAATGTTCAAATGTTAACACACGACGCACGACGACGGACGAAAACAGATAGCAATAGGTCACCTGAGTTTACTCAGGTGACCTAAAAAGGCTTCCTAGTCAATATGTATTGTTAACAAATTAAATTATTGAAATGATATCCATTAAGGAATATAGATACATACGTATAAAGAATATAAATGCAAACCTTGCTATCTCAGATAATGTTCGTTCCCGTTATTATCTGTATTTCATGCACCTTGAAGACACACTAATTTTCTTCTTAAACAAATTTACATTAAACGTAATTGTAGTTTTGTGAAAATGATGTATGCTTTGAAAAGAATCAATTCCCGAGGGGAAGTCTCGAATTGGGTAATGTAGAAAATCTTTGTGAGAGGAATCGATTTTGTTTAAAAATAATATTTAATTTGAATTCCTGCACAATATGAAATAAACAATACATTTAATATGAAGCAAGGGTCTTGTATAAAATGCTTATCATTGATATCAATATCGGTATGTTCAAGTTTACACAGAGCAGGCACATCTCAAAATCTGAATATGAACTATTAGATATTTTAAAATAAAACAATTTTTTTTAAATGTGTAAATAAATATAAGGATGATATGAGTTGATTTTTCTATTCTTTTGGAAAAAAAAGAAGAAAAAGTTTCAGTTCGGTTTCAGCATGCGGAAACCATATGGAATCGAAATCAATAGTAAAAAGATCATATGCATATGAGTTGATTTTTCTACCCTTTTAAAAAAAAAAATAAAAAAGTTTCAATACGGTTTCAGCATGCGGAAACCATATGGAATCGAAATTAATAGTTTCCGGAAACTGAAACCTACTGAAACTAAAAAGTATCAATAAATTGACGTTCGTTTTGCGGAAACTATTAGGAAACAAACCTAATGGTTTCAGTATACGGAAACCCTACAGAAAATTGCTGAAACTATCATATAGTTTCCGCATTGCGGAAACCATACAGGAAACTTCAACGCCAAGTTTCAGCAAGGTTTCCGTATAGTTTCAGTTTTGCGGAAACTGGACTTTTCACCCAGTGAATATAACAAACAATAGCAAGCCACAGGGTCAATAAGAATTAGCTACTTCTGCTATTCTTTGAACAGATAGAAAATTATGTTGATCATCATAATGAAAACAATTAAGTTAGATATGTTTGTGAACACTATGCGCCTGGTGGCAATAAAGTTTGAAAAGCTAGCGCTATTTATAGCATATGGGTCAAAGTCAAGGTCACAAGGTCATTGATCTTGGTGTCATTTGAAAGAACTTAATTAGTGGCGTATGCATACTAAATATGCAGTCTCTATCTCTTACAGTTCAAAATTTATGGCAGAGGATCAAAAATGGCTATTTTTAGCATACGGGTCACAGTAAAGGTCAAATTGTCATTGATTTTGGTGTTACTTGAAAAAGTTTAATTAGTGAAGGGCGCATACCAAATACGAGTTCTCTATCTTTTATGGCTCAAAAGTTATGTCGAAGTTTCAAAAAATCTTATTTGAGGGATATGGTCACAGTCAAGGTCACAAGGTCATTGACCTTGGTGTTATTTGAAAGAGCTTAATTAATGAGGGGCACATACCAAACATAAGTTCTCCATCTTTTATGGCTCAAAAGTTATGTCCAAGGTTCAAAACATCTATTTTAAGCGTATGGGTCACAGCCAAGGTCACAGGGTAAATAATCTTCAGGTGTCTTTTAAAAAAGCTTAATAAGTAAATTATGCATACTAAATATAAAGTCTCTATTCATGATTTTACAGCTATGATGAATATTGGAAAAAGCTATTTTTAGTATATAGGTCACAGTCAAGGTCACAAGGTCATTAAACTTGATGTCATTTTAAATAACTTAATTAGTGGAGTAGACATACCAAATATGAAACAAGAGGCCCATGGGCCACATCGCTCACCTGAGTAACTTGGGTGATGCAGTTCTTGACCAGATTTCCCCTCTTGCTATACTTATCATGCCCCTACCCCCTCTCCTTTCATGATTTGAATACTTTATAAAATCTACACTACCCAAGGATGCTTCCACATAAGTTTCAGCTTTCCTGGCCCAGTGGTTCTTGAGAAGAAGATTTTTAAAGATTTGTTCTATACATTTCTATGTAAAACTTGGAGTCCCTATTGTGGCCCCGCCCTACCCCTGGGGGTTATTATTTTAACAATTTAATATCTACACTATCCAAGGATGCTTCCACATAAGTTTCAGCTTTCCTGGCCCAGTGGTTCTTGAGAGGAACATTTTTTAATGACTCCACCCTAATTTTGTTTCTCCTTGATTATCTCCCCTTGTAAGAGGACTAGGCCCTTCATTTTAACAATTTAACTTCCCTTTACCCAAGGATACTTTGTACCAAGTTTTGTTAAAATTGGCCCATCGGTTCTTTAGAAGAAGTCGAAAATGTGAAAAGTTTACAGACGAACGGACGGACAGACAGACGGACGGACGGACGGACGACGGACAAAATGTGATCAGAAAAGCTCACTTGAGCCTTCGGCTCAGGTGACCTAAAAAGCTTTATCTTTCATTGGTTCAAAAGTTATGGTGAAGATTAAAGTTTACAAACAAACAGACAGGACAAAAACGATATGCGCCCCCGATCTATCGAGGCGGGCACATAAAAAATGTTTATAGAAACAATATGCTACTGTGAAGCAACTCTGAATTAATTTTCAAATAACATGCTTTGATTCATCTTTTCCTGCTACTCTAGATATATTATAGACATACAAGTCTAGTATGCATGCATCACAAGCACTAGTTCAAACACATATAATTTTTCCAATTTTATCTCCATAGAATCATTCATCTCAAAAAAAATATTGGTTTTGACTCACCAATCTGATGATATGGAAACAGAGTAGAAATTCCTATAATTCTGCTGAAATTCTTTTTTCTACTCATTTCACATTATGCAGTCTTACTACTCATCTTTTCTAATCCCACTGTACACAATTAACAACTCTAAATAACTTGATACAAGTCTGTAATGAATCAAAACATGCTTGTCTTTGAATTCCTTCCACTTTATTTAAAAAGAGGAAGTAAATGACTGAGCATGCTCAACAAATGGCTCACGGGTAATCCTAAATGTTGCCAGAAAGTTTTTTTCTGGCAGTATTGCCAGAATGTCACCGGAAGTTGTTGCAGCTAGCGGTGATATTTCATTTTTTCTGGCAGTATTGCCAGAATGTCACCAGAAGTTGTTGCAGCTACCGGTGATATTTCACTAACCCAAAAAGCTTGTTTATGGTGACAAAAATGTGTTGCCGCAATGTTGCCGCAATATAGCAGCAATATTGCTGCAATCATTTTACTTTGGTAAGGGTGACAATAACTATATTACTTTTAAACGCCATTTAAGTTTATCTCGACAAAAAAAAATGAAAAAAATATAAGAGATCGTATGCATTATGCATGTAGTCGAAGTCCTATGTTAATATTTTTAAAGTAGGTTTATTTTCAAAGTAACCTACCTAAGCTAAACTTGCATAAATGAAACAAAGCGTAGATGCTTTCTTACTTTGGGAACTGCAACTTACCTCAATTATCTAATTTTTACACACTCATTGTCAAAAAAATTTTGCATGAATGAAGTATTCTAAAATATATTTGTTTTTAAGCTTCAAACAAACCTCTTTTTTGTTTTGTCGTGTACTAAAAGGTCATTCATGATAAATGAATGTATTTGAATGGATATTCATTTAACTTGCTTCTACATCAACTTTTTTTTCTTTCCATGGATATAAAAGATAGAGCTATCAGGGTACCGTGTCTGCCATTTTGTTTTACTTTTGTTCCCAAAGGTTTATACACATGTGGACTTCTGTAGTGAAATATCATCCTGCTTAAGAATAAGACACACAAATGCTTTGCTTAGTTGCATATATTTTAAAGAATTAATTTATTCAATTTCCTTTAGTTACAATGTTACAATGTCTATTATCTTCATCCTATTATTCCAGTATTTCCATGATCTCCTGGGGAAAAAAGAAACGCTGAAATGTATTATACAGTAATTTTCTGAGAGAGAGAGAGAGAGAGAGGAGAGAGAGAGAGAGAGTATTACCTTTGACATTACAGGTATCCCCTATGAATCCGTCTGGACACTCGCAAATGAACTCGGTTTCGTTTTCAGAATAACAAGTACCGCCATTTTGGCAAGGTGAGCTCTTACAGGGATCCACTTGCTCTGTGCAGAAATGATGAAGTAATGTATTACGTGTTGATAAAGCTATTTCAGCAAATAAAAGGATGGAATATTTTAAAAATTCCAGACTGCAAAGAGAATATTTCTGGATATATGGCCCAGCGCCACCATTTGATACTGAATCTACATGACAGACTTACCAAAGCGCACGCCGAGGGCAGCGCCATTAATATCATTGTGGTGATGAATAAATGCATATCCCCCACACCCGCCAAAATGAATTTCATAGTCAAAATAAAACTCGTCAGGCATATTAGACGACGTAGGTAGGTTATGAGCTACTGTTATCCAGGAGTGCATAAGAGCCGTCTCACAACAGGAGTTGACGTAACCCACGGGTTGTTTATGGTTGGGATTGAAGTAAAATACAAAGTAACTGTTGGGATTTCTGTCGCAGTTAACAAAATGGAAGTCCTGACCGGAGGCGCGATATCCCTGTGGATTAACATGATTTGCCAGACTTGTAGGCAGGAAGCCTAAATAAAGATAAGGTGCTAGATTTGCCGCATTGACCGATGCTGGATATCCTGTATGTTGGTTGTAGAAAATTCCCAATGGTTGCGTCGGGTAGTTTCTTAAGTTTTCCATGATTGTTTCTGCTTGGACGCCATTTTTCTTCAGATGCCTTACTTTGACATGGGCCCTTGTTGTGAAGAGGTCATTTATGTTGACTTCAACTGCAGTATTCTTGGACACGTAGGTATATCCAAATTTATCATGAAATTCACAATATACCTTGTATGACTGGTTTTTACGATTGTATATGGTATAGGTTCCATTAGTGCTGCTTGGGTTAGCAAGATAAATATCCTTGCACGAATCTTCAATAAAGAATTTTTGTTAAAACAAATTGTATGTCACACACTGTTACAATCATAAAACATGAGAAACTTACGGAACAATTTTTCTGCTGTGTTATCTAATAATGACAAAAGAATTAAGCACTGTAGAACGGACACCTCTAGATAAAAAATATACTTACGATTTACAGCATCCACAACATTTAACCACAGAACCGTCAGAATAATGAATACATTCATGTTGTTCTCAATTCGTATTGGCAAGTGTTCTTATCAGTTATATTATATACCATATAGGACAATTATGAAAATCTAGTGATAACCAATTTTATATTGGAATGGGTTACACGCATTTTGTTTGACTCGAATATTTAAACATATATTTTGATTAAGCAAAAATTAAGAGCAATGGATAACTGTGATATAACTACATATTTCTTTTAATTAAAACTTATTCCTTTTTTTCTTATGTTTCGACATTGTAAATATTATAATTAAAGATGAAATGCTCCGAATGCATATGACCAAAACACTGTTAGTATCGATTGAGACGAATCTTTCGAAAAGTCACTAAAGTCACATATCTACCTCAATGTTTTTGGAAAATTAATCCAGAAGTGGAGATATTGAAATTATATACTGAGTATGATCAGGAACAATAGATGTTCGAGTAATAAAATTTCACAGACATATTTAAAAAGAGACTTTTTTTTTATTGGAAACCAAAAATATTATGCATTAAATGGAACAATGTTAGCACAATCAAATCTTCCTGACTGCGACACTGGCTGATGAATAACAAATGACCTGTTTGCCACTGTAAAGAAAAAAAATCAAAATTTGTATATCAAATTAATATGTTTCAGAAGTCTGTGTGAGATCTACGATTTGATATTCAAATAAGATAATAAATTTGATTTATGATTAAAAATACATTAGTTTCTTGGTCTACAATGTATGTTAAATGAAATATGTGTATAGATTGACTGAAAGGGTCCGTTGTGAAGATTTGAAAATCTTAAATGTTCAAAATATGAATAAGTTATAGGCCTATGTACATGTAGGCATATTCAAAGATTCTGCAACTCAAATATTTCTATTTTGAATAAATAAAGAATTGGATGCAATGTTTAAAAACATGTTTATAAAATACTTTTTCACTCATTATAACGAAGCAGTTCGTTAGAAAGTCTTTTTTCCGTTTTATTATCATTTTTAGTCCCCTTGTTCACGAGAATAAGATTTTTATACACACTAGCAAAATTTTCACAATTTTGAAACAAAAAATCTCCTTTTGAAAGAAGACATGACATCTGAATAAACTTCTAGTTCTATGCAAATTGATCACTTGACTCATTAAAAAAATATCATGACGACAACGATAGACAACGGTAAAATCTTATTCAGAAAATCTCAAATTTTATAACGTCAGTGTTTTAACTGAAGTCTGAAAACCATTTAGGTAAAAATCTTACCTCCAAATCTTCCGATCAGAGGTAAGTTAACGTCAGTGTAGAATCTTGGACCCCCACCTATTTCATACACACCGTGCTTACCACTCGTGTCTCCTAATTCACAACGGTAAGGGTTTGAAAAAGAACATTCATCATATCCCACCTGCAAGAATACATGTAAGCAATCCATATCCATGTAAACGATTAGATAAAATACTAAAAAATAAAGGGGGTTTATAGCTTTCTTTAAAACAAAGAAGAACATTTGATTTTATTTAAATTCTTTCAGTTAATGGAACTTGCATAATAAGGTAGAGAAACTTTTGCCTAAAGAAATTAGTTAAATAAATTCCCAACTGAAATCCATGGTTAGACTAGAGATACAAGATACAGCGTTAAAAGTGTTTTTGCTCGATTTTAAAACTATTTTAGATGCTTGGTACAGTCACAAATCGCGGGATGACGAACACATCAATTAAACTTTATGACATAACTTGTAATTTTTTTCGTAATCTTACCGTTGTATTCACATTATAGGGATTGAAATGGGGCCCAGCATCCTGGCAGTTTCCACCCTCTACTACTCGGTACACATGTACGTGCCAGTTAAGACCTCTTACCTAAAAATGGTATTTATGTCTTAAAGTTTGCAGAGCTATACATATTTATATCCCTCATTTAACTCCATATGTGTTCATAATATTGATATAATTTTGTTTGCAATAATTAATTGAAAACTATTTCGAATTCGAGTTTTCAACATAATGACGATGAAATACCCACCCGTAGTCTTTCATTGTTTCTAAATTTCAAGTCCACCAGTATTTCAGTGTCACTTGCTGTGTTATCTGGATAAACATATTGTTTCTGTGAATATAGAAGTACAACAATAAAAGACGTGTAAAATATCTTCAATATTACTCACATCAATTATGTAGATGTTATATTTAACATTATTGACAAAAATGCTCAGTGGTTTACTTTATTGATGGGGTGAATGATACTTCAAAACCGATGAACTGTAAATGATCAAGTGTATATTAATCTTACCAGTTCTATAGAACCCGACAAGAGACCCCTGGTAAACCTGGCAATCAGCCGGACAACCCTACCCCCGGACATTTCCGTGTTCTCCTCAATATTTCCACACAACCATCTCGATCCATCGCCACGATGGATGACCAATGATCTTCCACTAATACTCAAGGGGCCTGCCACAGGTAAGAAGTTATCGGGTCCTGAGGCGAGAACTGTGTCCTGGGTAAGAGGTTTTATAAACAAAAAGTTATTGTAAATGCACAAGGAGTTATGGTTAGTACACAAGAAGTTATTTCACATATAAATTAAAAAAAATTGGTATATCAAAAGTATTATGCACTTGATAATTAAAAATATTAAAAGCAGGAATAAGAATATTTCTGTAACATTAATAATGCTTACCCTGCCTTCAAGAATAGAACCGTATTTGCCGCTTAAATCCCCGACTTCATACAAATCATGGGTTCCAGTCCCTGGTGGTGGACTTTTGGTTTGGTTAACAAAGAAAGGATTGAAGTGACCACCCACCACATTATTTTCGCAAGGAGCTGGAGAAGAGAGATCTACTGGTTCTGTGTGTATATGATATCCAGCAGCCCGACCTTGTAAACCGGACAAACGTAATGAGGTCCATGCTATTGCTTCTTCATATTGTGGAACATTTCCTACAAATTCAAATAGACCTGTTATAGGTGCTGTTCTCGATCCATACCAGTTTTCAACTAACAAAGCTCGTGCCGGAACTTCGAAAATGTTTGCGCATGTCAAACGCCCTTTTCCTTTGTTTTCATCATGTATCACTAGAGAGTTTCCTATAATTCCAAGTGGACCTTCTAAAGGTAAGTTAATATCTGTGAAGTAATTTCGATACCATACAGTATTATTGCCTCTAATGTTAATAGTTTCTTTTTTACCGGACAGGTCACCAAGTTCGCATCTGAGAGGGTTACAAAAACGACACTCTGTACCATAGTTTCCCTTAACATTCACACGGAAGGGATTAAAATGCTCACCAGCTGCAGAGCAGTTACAGGGTCTATCATTAAATAAACCACACACCGGATTTTCATGTACATGCCAATTGTGATTAAAGGTTGGTCTTTGTATCCCATTGGAATAACTTACTTCCACAAACACATGAGTATCGGAATAATGATCGTTTCGATTTTGTGTAAACACAATTTGTCCAATAACAGGTCCTTTGAATTTTGCCACTGCTTTAGTAACCCTACTAACCGGTTTAATTGTTGCACAGACCCATCGTTCATCCCTATAAGACCTGTGAATCGTTAAAGAACGTCCAATCACACTGTACTTTCCAAATAATGGTAAATTGTCATCACTGAACTGTCCATTAAAACTGTCTTGCCCTGTAAGGTAACCGTATTTCCCACTAAGATCGCCTATTTCGTACTGATCGGATGTTCCGGTCTGACGTGATGGGGAGATCGGTTTTTCTCTTTTAAAATCAAAATGTCCACTGATGCTCTTGTCGTCACACACATTATCCAATGCGGTGAGCTTCACGGGAACCGGCCACTTATGAATATGGTAACCGCCAGCGAGTCCTCGAAGGTTGTTTAAGGTAATCTGTACCACAGTATTATCATAGGAAGATCTCTGATATAACTGTATTGTTCCTGAAAGAAGATGGAATATTGGAAATCAGCGAAAATGAGTAAAACGCAAATGATAAATGATCGCGGGTTTTCTATTTTGGGAGTATTTTCTTTCATGTGGATAATCATTGTCATAAATCACTCGTTAAATATATTGTTTAATTATTTTGCAATAAATATATAATTATCCATCACACTTGCAATGGTTGAATCACCGGGAAATAGCCTAAGCTTATCAAAGTGATTGTTGCACTTGCATGTAATTCCTGTGTCAAACTTTAGAACGGTTCAACTGAATATTATAAATATTTGCTATTTTGGTCTTCGTTATAGTGAAAATAAGTGTAAAAGGAAATGGTATGGTAAATTACCTTTCACACCGTCATTAAATACGGAAGCAATAGCTTGTTTTGGTTCTATTTCTCTTATCAGTGCACAAGAGGCAATTTCTCCTGTTCGTCTTGCTAGTACAAGTATATCTCCAATAACAGACCTCAATCCCGACAAAGGTAACCCAGAGTCAATGAAAGTGAAAGTAGCATCGTTTTTCTTGGCGCCAACGAGCAGACGACCAGACCAGCGTGACATACTGTAAAGTTGTTGTAGAGAGGGCGGGAAAGGCAAAGGCAGACGACATTCTGTGTTCATTGTTGTCTTATACTGATCTCGATTTGGATTTGGAACTAGGAACCAGAATAATGTTTCTGCAATAGGATTTTCTTCTTGTGTCTTAAATAGATTCACTCTCACTGAAGTGTCTGCAAGACTGTCGTTTTCAAGTTGTCTAAATGTCATAATCCCTCCTATGTTTGAAAGAAACTTGGCTTCAGCCGTATTATGCAATCCGCGTGGTTCAAGCGTTCCACAGACTCTTTGTCCTGTGTCAGCGTTGGTCAGTAAAATTGACTTTCCTATGTCAAAAAAGAGATTTTTTAATGAAAGTCATACAAGCATTATGCTGTATAACTCATTCAAAAACAACTGAAAGTATGCAACTTGCCTCGAAGCACTCTAATTTCATCTTAATAAACAACAGACAAAGATGTTTTGTCAATTTCATCTGACATTGAAAGATGGGCTACAAGTTGAATGAAAGTTATTTCAATGTTACCCTTTCAGGAATGATTGTAAAACGCACCGTTAAGTGAGCGTGCGTCAGAGTCCAGGCCAAAATAGCGATGATCTCGACCGGGAACGAGAAGCCAGGTCCTGTTGATGTATCTGTAAAAAAGAAATTTGGAGCGATTCGTGATATGACTTTAAATTATTACAATTGTTTGAAAAATAAGTTTCATATGTTTTACATTCTGAAACATACAGATACAAAAATTGAAAATGTAAGTAATGAAACGAAAATGCAGGTCAAGTGTATGTAAATTTTAATACGGGAAAAATTCAGTAAGAACAATTTAGAAATTTCCAGTCTTATAACACTACTTGAAAGCTTAAATCTTTATTTTATTATCTTTTTTATCACGAAAATTAGATTACTTTATATGTTTCGTGTTTTTTTTAAAATTATATTTCAAATTACCTTCGTCCTAAATCCCTGTCCAAACACCTGATTGTAACATCAGTTAGTACTCTATTATCCCGAATCTCCACCAAATATGTGTTCCTTATGTTTGGGAAAGTAAGAACGGCCAGGGATCTATTTGGTCGGAAATTTGGCTCAATATGGACAACTCCCCTGACTCCTCCGTAACCAATGATGCTATGAAGTGATCGTGTTTGTGCAGTACTATCTTTAAAAAAAGTCATCGTTAATTTTTGTTGGTTAAGTCAAACAATCTAGAAAATTCATATAATGTCTTTTTAAAATATTAATTTATTTTAGAAAACTACAAAGTAATTTTTACTTGTAAACCTATCAATGATAAATGTTTTACTATTTCTTTAGAAAGCAAATTCAATATGGTGAAAACAATCAAAAGGACCCTCCATACACTGATGAAATAATTTTTTGGACTCTATATACTGTATTACATTTGAGTAAAAATCGGTTGTTTGTCCAAATGTTGTAACCATTAAAAATCAAAATATATTTGCACAATAAATTTAATATTTTTCAACAAATACTTATGTGAATCATATTAGATTTAGGCATAAATATAAACAATTAAATTGGTATGAACACAGGGTCGAAATCCTTATAAAGCCTTCACTCTCTGAGAGAAGAGAAAGTAAATACAAGACTATAAATGTCACAGGCAATTCAATTAGCAATGATGTAATTAATCTCATTAATCAAACATGATGTCCTGATTGAGACACACGAACCTGTAAGGTATGTGACAAGTTTTGTTTTGATGAAAATAAGAGATTCATGATTTGAACATAATCTAATTCGATTAAACTGAAGTTGAGCATATGACATATCCTCTGTATATTATACCATTTCAGAAATATGTCCTGTAATTAATTTTTTTTAATGGAGATTCTATATTTTTTTCTATTTCATCTTTTGTTTTATCTTTTATTTATTTATATGAATATGTATTGAAATAATGGCACTCCACCAGATACATATATCTAATTTAATTTTAAAATCTTGAAATATACTAAAATCGAAGTCACAGTACTTATCACAATCATATTACTTTATTCATATTTACCTTGACAACTTTTAATTTTGTAAACTGCAGGTTGTCATTCTTTTTGTATTTGCAAGTATGAAGCACACATAAAGATTAAAAGGTTTGGCTTAGATTGATTTAAAGCTGTAGGTTCCAACCTTAACTGCAATTTTAGGAGGGAGAGCGGGGCGGATTAATCATGGTTTGATTGATACGATGTTGGAACATGAGATTGACTGGTATTCAATGTCTCCATGCCCACATTTACATAAAAAAGACAACATGTAAGTCAATAAGTAAAATTACAGTTATACAGCTCTATAGATTTCCGTTTAGAAATATTATATAGCCCCTCTCTTTACTCTTCTTGGTTTTTTTAATTAAAAAAAAACAAATTTTTTTTAGATTATATTCATTTTCATTATAATTTATTCCCTGTGAAACAATTTTATATAAGTAAACATTTAAATAAGGAAGAACTGAATATATACACGAAATTAAATTGAACTAAACTGTAGAGCTTTTAAGTACATAAACATTTTTTTGTAGTAAAAGTACTACTTTTATAATATTAAAAAAAATATTCATTTTGAAAAATTACTTAATAAAATAGCAATGAGAGACCAAACAAAACAACCTAAAAAGCTTGCCATCGACCTTGAATTATTTTTGTATTTTGTTTTATGACTTGATTTAACCACAGACCACCAAGATCGAACAAATCAAAAATTATGAAAAAGACACCCACTTACCTTGAATGTTACAAATTAGGAAATAAATAATGATAAAATCCTTCAATCTGTCCGATGCTTTCATGTCAAAATATTTATGCACATCCATGTTTAGCCTCATTTAACTCGTTTGATTCAAAAACAAACAGAACACATCCTTTCGGCGGAGAAACATGGTAACGCGTTCACCATTGATTTTACAAACGGCAAAAAGGGCCATTCAACGCATAAAAACGATTTGTCTTACAAACAAGAAAAAAAAGTATTCACTGATGACGGATGATTGGGAAGTGTTTCCACCAGCTTTTTGTCTATATTTTTCCTACAAAATTAACACCGATTAGTTTTATCTTGACATTTTATCGCTGATTATGTGAACAAAAGAAAATAAAACGCGAATCAATTACCTATCAGGAAGAGCTTTCACATCGTGTTTATTGCTACATAAACTTAAATGATCTTTGTAGCCAAAAAACGAAGATAATAAAATTTCTTACAATGACATACAACTTTTCTTTTATGTATTCAAAGTATGTATGTTCCTAAATGATTTATTATGATTAAAATATTAGGTCGCAAATTCGCAGCTTAAAAAAATCTGTAATTTAATTAGAAAAAAACTAGTTAAAATACAAAGACTTTTAAATTTTTGTCAGATTTTGCGTCATAAAACAATGTTGGGCGTGTATGTAATTCAAGCAAACTTAAGAATTCAAATGTTTCATAATCATGAAAATGCACAAAATACAGCACCTCTGACTTAATTTTGTTTGCAATGAAGTTCAAATAAAAGCTAATAAATATTTTGGTTTTTACAAACTAAATTTATTGTTTGGTCGGAAAGGTTTACAAAACTTACAAAAATGTATATATTTAAATCATTTCATGAAATAATTAAAGCACATGCAATGCATTGCAAATGAGACAGAAAGATTAACAATAGTTCATAAAACACCTTTAGGTGTACAATGCCTATGCAATAAAAAATGAAATACAAATAATCTTTTCGACAAAATTATGGTAATTCTAATTCTAAAATTGTCAAAAGTCAAGCAGTTTAAGAAAGAAAATAGATCTCATATATACAATTGTCTTACATGCTAGTTCTATTTAAAATCGAAAATAAAAAATCAAATGATGATAAAAATCAATAGATTATAAAATTAATATTCTTGTATAAAGACACACATTACAACGATAAATTGCGATATTTAAAAAGTAAGTCTGTTTGTGCGCTTGAAATAATGATTTCTGTTGTTTGTCTTGATTGTCGAAAACGTATCACGAAATATAAGAAAAAAAATGAAAAGAATCACACATAGTTTTTTTTCAATTGTCACAATTTTTGTCTAAATAGTTGTGTGCTTTCCTCCCTAACTCTCAACAAACAATTAGTTGGATAAAAAAACAGGCGCAATGATGGAAAACACATAACTCGTAGAAAAATTCATATTCAATCACAAACCAACGAGATCTTCTTTTTAAAAAAAATGGGGAAAATAGCTTTTAAACATTATTTCAGGAGGGTATATAGTAATCGGGATTTCCTTCCGTCCGTCTGTACGTCCGTCCGTCTGTCCGTCCGTCCATTTGTTACGCTTTATCTCTTATCCGCAACTCCTCTTATACTACTGAGTGAAATAAAATGAAACTTTCACAGAATCTTTATTACATATTGCCATTGTGCACCTCCTATTTTACTTTTTTATTAGACACGTATTTTAGGTTTCCCATAGCAAAACATGGACATTGCCATAATTATATGTTTACCTATGACGTCACATATAGAAGCTTCTGGTCATTCCTCTTTACACATCACCGTAAAACAATATATAGCAACACATGGACATTATGGGAGGCGGGGGGTATCATTTAGTGAGCTCATTGCTCACAGTACCTCTAGTTTTTAATAGTATTATCTATTATCCGTAGTTGAGATGCCGGGTTCGTATCAAATGATAACACAAAGTAGAGATTTGAATAATCATTTATTAATACATAAATGTCGAGATAAAAAAAATATGTCAATGCATAGTTCATCTATATTTGTCAATACCAAACACCTTGAAACATACTGATATTATGTGATATTATCAAGAAATGTAGCAAAAAATATTATGCAAAAAGGTTACGAAAGGAACAAAAACTACAGTAAACAGAATGCGCACATCAAATCTAAATTAAGTTGTTAATGCAAATGATAGACACAAGACGTGCGAACGCAAGCCACCTTTTGATCAGAAAAAATATCACTTCGGTCTTGAGCTCAGACTAATAAATAAATCCTTACACATAATTAATACTTCATAAGTTCACATTATTCTAAACCCTTTGCTCTTTTAAGAATTTGAAAAATGCATAATATTTACAAGTAAAAAATATGCTTTATGTGTTATTCAACAATTTGCTCCCTATTTATAATAACTTTACCTGATTAACCTTAAATGTAAATCCATCCTGGCTTACTTGACTGTATTATCAAAATACTGAGAATTAAGAGAAATATTGTATACTGGAAAAATTCAAATATCTTAATTCTTTGTGATAGATTTCAAAATGTCTAACTTTCGATGAATCAACCTCTTAATCTATCACTTACTTATGTAATTTTACTACTTTTACCGAAATGACATTGAAACAGGCTGTCTTCTCAATTTCTTGCCATTTCAACTACATCAAAATTACCACTAGCAATGCTGAAAACAGAAAAAAAATGTTTCAGAGGTAAATTATAATAAGGATCGAAAATTCACAAAGACAATTACTGTAGACGTAGAGAGTCACTATCAGTGTGATTGATAAATATGGTAATCCTGACCTGGAAAAAAGAGGATGAAGAACTAAATTAGATACTTAGTTAATTACGTTAAGGCTCATCCTTCACTTGTTAATCAAACTAACTACCTCTGACTATGATCATTAAGTTCACACAACCTTTTAATACACTCCTAACGCATCGAATTATAATAAGGTTCGCATGGTGAAGTTTGATAAGTGATTGTGCACTGGACAAACTTACTGGGAATTTTTTTTTTAAAAAAAAGGACGATTACACGCATTTCTATTATGAAAGAATTTTAGCAACAACACAAACCTGTCAAAATTCTTTATCTTATAAATAAAATACTTTTATATAAAACTCTCCTAATACATGTATGAGTTAGATTTTAACTGGAGGTCATGGTCTCAGTCTAAACAAACATACAAAAATGTACTGATCCGAACCCATATGATAATAAAAAAAATGATGCCGCATTGCCAGATGTCCTTTTTTGGGCACTATAAATAAGCCAGACACCAAGGATTTTAAAACTTTGTAATCGGTCACTTTCAATTTTTATTTTGTTTAAAAACATTGTTTCTGATCCTTCCCACAAGTATGAAGAGGTTGAATTTTAAAAAAGATGCCCGAGTTTCTCATTGACAGTATTTATATAATCTTATATAAATTAAAATAACACATAGAGCGGCGATAAACATACACCAATCAAAGCCCGCTCGGGTAATATTGCCATCTTAATCAGGAAGACATTCTAAATGGCCTCTTTGATGATTCTTTACTGAAAAAAAAGTAATATGATTCTAATTGTATGAAACATACCGACGACTGCGCCACACAATAAAAGCAAGAGTGAACACCAGGATTACTGCAATGGCTAGAAGAGTCGCAAGAACAATGGTCACTGGAAAAAAAATAATTAAAATAAATAGAGCTTCTAAACGGATCATTTCATACTTCATTTCATTAACTACGAGGGTTGATCCAAAAGTATTGTCACAGTGTCCATATCTTTTATATTTGGCGTCATTTTATCAAATATTATATACCAAAAGATGCACAAATATAAATTTAATTAAACTTTAATTTTTCATTTAATAATGTTTAACTGAATTTATTTTATAGATGTTTAAAATATATAAGATAGGGGGTGTCGCCGCGTCAAAACCGAACGTCACAAATTAAAGTGTACTTTTTTAGTATAAAAAAGATAAACACTTAAAAAGCATCTTTTAAAAGCGCCTAAACGCAAAATACTTTAAAAGACAAAAATTTACATCACTTTCTAGTCTTAAATTGAAAATTATATGACATCACTGCTATTTTTTATGAAAAACATCGTTGATTTAATCCGGTGCATTGAAAAAAGGAAATGTCAAAATGGACAAAAAAACCAAAACAAACTGTAATGCATTTTTGCTTCAAAATGGAGAAATCGCCAGTAGAGACAGTTACGTTGATTCACCAGAGGAAGAAAGAGGAAAGAATATATATATAAGAGACTTGTTTAGATGTTTTCCGCGATTTTCGGTGGTTGATGGGTCATTAAATGCTCAGCAGATGATAAGAAAACGAAAGATGGGAGGGTGGACGGAAATGTTCAATGGTGTGTGACGTTGTCAAAAAGACAGACGGATAGAGCGATATGTGAAATTTTAAGTTGGTCTTTTACTACTGTTCAATGAATTTTGACAGAATTAATTATGAAAAGAGTGAGAGAACAATGGGTACTAAGGGTAAGAAAGTGAAATTTGTGAACGTGTTCGTGGATATCAGATCTCAAATATTTTTAATGAAACGAAGGGAAGCGTTTAAATGTATGACGGCGCGTATCCGTCATATGACGTTATTTAGTTGCGGCGACTACAATAATCGCACGTTGTATATAATCCGATATTTTTAAAAGTATAAATAATGTTGAATTGAAATTTTCAGGTCTGATTTGAAATAAATGTAGCTTTCAAGATTTTTAATTTTGTTGTTTTACGTCGACGGATAACGATTTTATCGAAGTTGTGACATTACTTTTGGATCAACCCTCGTATAAAATGATATTATTTTTTCTAACTTAATCTGCAATCAAGCTCTACAATTGTTTTATGTACAATGTATTGTTTGTAAATAAAAGATATATACTATATGTTTTCTTTCTTTGGCTTTCCACAAATATAATTTTAGACGGGGCTACATGACCCCGTCTATTAGTTTTCTGTCAGAGGCCTAAAAGAGAAGCCGTGGTGATAACACATGAATTAAATCTACGCTATATAAAAGAGTGCAGAAATTGTTTTGATCAAAATATAAACATTCTGTATCAAACTTAAAAAAGTGATACGAACTTTTTTCTTACTCAAATCTAATAAAGTATTTTGAAAATTTTAAACTGAAAATTTTAAATTGTAAATTAGTTAACAAATTACTCTCCTGCGTACGCGTCATCCATTGTTTACTTCCTGAAAAATATTAATTCGTACCCGGTGAAATTCGGACAGCTCAGAAAGGTTTCAAAACTGAGCAATTATTCTGAAATTTCTACTTCAAATTAAATGAAAAACGTTAATTTATATTATTCACAGTTTTGTTTTTGTATGTTAATAAATAATTAAGTTGTTATCAAAGCTCGTAAAAAAAATTCACATTTGTAAAATCTAGCATGAGGATTATTTTGACACCGTCTTTCAGTACTGTCTCAGTACTTTGATTCTCTATGTGTCTGTATACTTATATGTACGTAAGTGAAAGAGAGAGAGAGGAGAGATGTAAATAGAGAGAAGATATAGATGTACTTAAAACTTTACCGACTGGTTGGGAGCCTGAATCGTCACTAGAAATATAGGAAGCTGTGTAAACAGATATAAGATTTTGAAATAAATTTTATAAAACGAAGTTTGAATAAACCTTTACAGTATCTGTGACAATTCATCCTACTTTTATTTATTACAAATTTAATAAGAATTCAAGCAATATATAAAATATTGAAACATTCTATTTATCGCAAAGAATAACCTTGAAACACTTTCAATAAATTATTCATTTGCAACGTTATTTTATATGCACTTACCAGTAACATTTTGCTTGCTATGTGTAGACGTAGATACTGAAACTGAAAGAAATGATGATCGAAATATAATTTTTTTTCATCAATCTTTACTCTTGTTTTAATTGAGCTAAGTTCGTTTGTTAAATTCAGGCTAGAGACTATCTTACGGAAGAACAATAGTGCAAACCAAAATTAATAAATGATACAAACAAAATTATTAGATAAATTATCTCTTTATACTGACACATATAGAACTTTAGTAATTTTAACGAAAAGCACACACGCAATATTAATTTGAAATCCCAGAACAAGTTTCTATTTATATCAGTAGAGTTTTTATTATCAAGTTTATTAGTACTCGTACCTTCACAAAGTAGTCCAGTCCAACCTGAGACACACCCTGCTGAACAAAACCCTGTCTGGTTACATAATTTACCCAAACAGTGAGGACTACACGGCTCAGAACACAGATCTCCATAATATCCCTGAATACAATCTAAAAAACCGAGTTAAAATCTTTATCAAATATCAATTTTTGTGCACTTTTGATTATACAACGATTATTATCATAAAATTCTTCACCATTTCTTAAAATCTGAGAGGAAAAATAACTGAAATGGAATAAGAGCTAGAATAGAGAGGAACATAATTTTAGAGCATTAAAAACATGTACCTTTACACAAACCGTCGTCTTGCCTACAACCTCTGACCCCACACTGAGCATAACAACTCTCGTTACAATAAGCACCGTGTTGTCCGGGAACACAACCCAATACGCATTTCCCACTTCCAAACTCACATGTGCTATTCAAACAGCCGCCTGGACACAGAATCAAACAATGAGGACCATACGATCCCGGCTTACACCCAGACTTGCATTTCCCGCCAATTTCCTCGCAAATACCACCTGTACAGTTATCTGGACATGGATTTTCACACAGGTAACGTTTACGTTTTGCGTACCACCCTCTCTGACAGCCCCATTTACAGTAACCAATGGTACCATCACACATGTTTCCACCTTGGCAGTGTTCACAAGGCTTACACAGACCTGAATATAATTCCTTATAATAACCTAATTTACAGGTTTCGCACACAACATATGGCTTATTCTTATTGTCTGTATATTCTTTACATGAACTGCAGTGAGGAAAATGCAAACTGCAACTAAAATCGCAGTTTGGCAAATGCCAGCCCTTTCTACAACCGTTCTGGCACTCTCCAGTTTCGTTGTTACATGTTTCTTTAACACCTTCCAAACAGTGATCACTACAAGATGCCAAACAATGCTTGCCAATATATCCATCTTCACATCCGTTGAAACAACCAGTTAAATTACACAGAAGATCACCAGAATTCGAACCGCAGTGATCACTACATGGACAGCAGCCCTTTTCTTGGGGATACCAATTTGTCTCATTTTTGCAACTTGAACATAAGTTACCTTTGTTAGTTGCACATTGTGATATTTCACATCTGCATCCTTCTCCGAAGAATCCAGAATTACATAACTTGCATTTCCCATCACGTTCACAGTCAGAGCACCTTAACGGACATCTTTGTTTACAGTCTTCCCCATAAAACCCTGTTTTACAGGAATCACAAGTATTGTTATCCGAACACGTTTCACAGACCGAATTACACTTTCCTTCACAATAAGGTCCGTGATAATCGTTATCACATTTTCCACACTTCCCTGTATGTTGTGAACAATAGGGATGACTGCAGTGGTCGGTGCATTGTTTATCGCAGTGGTCTCCCCACCAACCATGATAGCAATTAAAACAAGTTGTGACGTCAAACTGACACAAGCTACAGTGCTCATAATTACATCTTTCATAGCAGGTTTTCCCGCTGTATCCGTCTTTACAAGTCTGGCATGTTCCATCTTTTTGATGACAAGAAGTAAACCCACAGTTCTGTGGGCAAGTCTTGTTGCACATTGTCCCCCAATACCCTGCATTACATCCCCAACCTGTACAGTTCCCGGTGTGTATTTCACATCCATTTCGGCAATTTGGTGATGGACATGTCATATTACAAGTCACTCCATAAAATCCTTCGTTACATTTATAACAATCTCCGGAAATTCTGCACCCGACCATGCAGTTTTCATTGCATTTAAATTCACAGCGTTTCCCATAGTGTCGATCATGACAAGAAACACAATCACCATTGAGTTTATCACAATCGAGACACTGGGGACATTCCTGTTCACACTTGAGACCGAAAAATCCATGGGCACACTGACCCGAACAATTGCCAGAGGAGTGGTCACAGTCATACCAACAGTTTGTGCAGTTATCTGGAAAAAGTATGTTAAGAAAGAAAGTTTTTTATTTAAGATTTACATTTTATATACCTTAAAATTTCTTACATGATAAACCATTTTGTTTAAGGTATAAATTAAGAACACTTACATTTGAAATCAGCTCCGGTGGAACTATATGCATTCCACTCAACTAAAATCAAAGCAAAATAACAGCTTAAAATCAAAAACCTCAGAAACATTTTTTATGATAAATATTAGATTACCCTACTGTGTAAAATGCTGAAAAAAATGGTAATTGATAGTGGAGTGGGGTAAAAAAACCACCCCTCGATTGACATAAATACCTAAAAGTCCTATTTCTGATTGATAACGATGGAACGCACGGGTCAGCAAATTAAACTGTTGTCTAAACGGGGTGAGATTATTTTTGTTTTGATAAGAGAAGATGTAAATCAATGCAAACATTAGACAAGTGCATTTCCAATGTTTAAATGCTACATGTATTGACAAAAATAAGATTTTGGAGACCTGGAACATGACACATCAAAGAGTTGGATAAGAGTTTAAATAATAAAATAAATTTCAATTAGTGCATTGGGAATAAGTAGTTTGATTAGAAAAAATAATTATATGTCTGGATCTGCTTCGACTGGAAACAAAGTTTAACCTAAAGAAATTCTATTTTTCTGAATAAATGAAAAATACGGGTACATATCTTCAAACTAAATAAGCTTTCTTCGCAAAGTTAACAAAGTTTAAATAATGTTGATTTAAACTGACACAAAGAAATAAACAATTACGTGATGAAATTAATCCAGATATTCCTTGAAGATATTAAAATAATATGGGTGACTAAGTTACTAACTTAAAACTACATAGGTTGTATTTCATGACATTTATACCACACTCCAAACTGACATACAATCTACAAATATTGTGTTCATGCAGTTGTCTAATTTTTCTGATCTACAAGATCTACAAGAGGTGAAAAAACATTCTTTAACATAATCAAAAAAAGTTCAACTTTTGTCATACGACCACAACCTTTCTTGTAGATTTCTGTGTGTCAGTTCTATCGTTCAAATGTTGTTGTGTATCCCAGCTGCCGTCTACATTATTATACCCGATATAAGATCTGAGGAAATATACCAAGACCTCTGAAATAACATGTCACTCGAATTTGATATAAACAAGTCTTTGTAACTTTATGCAATTAAGAAAGAAAAACCGAGTGTTACCTTAGTCCACTGCTGGAACCTCTTACACAGTAATACCAAATATTGGATTTAACATGATGGGAAAAACAACGAACTACTAGTCTTCAACAGCAACATGAAGGATTCATTACAGTTGGAAAAATAAAGATGAGTACGATGAAAAGCTAGTGGATGTGTTTCAAATCCGTTGACACAATGGAATCAAGTTCAATGTGATTTTTTTTTTGGCTTTCAATTATCTTCAATATTGTTTGTACACCAGACCTGAAAGAACGTTGTGGTTGAGGTTATTTCAAACTTAAAATACTCTGCATATGCTATTGTGGGTAAATGCGATCACGTTTTTTAAAATGATGAAAAAAAATTTTAATTAGTGGCAGAAAAGTTGATAGCTTATGCTTCTGAAGTTGAAGAAGAGCAAAATAGGACGAAGACCTTTAAATCAATGGCACTGTTACTATTGTTAAAAGAACAACGTTTTAACTGAAAAAAAACCCAATAGCAATGGTTGCTTTGATAGACAAAAAATGTATTTTTAACGTATGCCAGGTACATGTATGAGAAACAGGATATTTCGGGGTAAAAGGATATAATTGGGGCAAGTCTAGTGTTTCTTTTTCCAGAAATGCTACTACCAATCATGATTGTAAAGAAGAAGAGTATCTGAGAGGAAATACGTGACGAAACAACAGAAAAAAGTAAAGAAAACACAGGCACCAAAAACAGTCCATATGCTAAATACATAACGGTCCTTTTGGTCATTTAATTTATTTTGATTGTTGATAATATTAAAAATAGTTATAACTGACAAAGGAAGTTGAAAAATTTCCCCTTAAGAATGGGCGCTTTGGCTAAAACTTTGATTGCCACTTGGAGAATTAAATCCCAGTTCTTCTAACTTGCTTCGTCTGTTGAGATACTTCATACTGATCGTATGATCTATCCAATCTTTTATCACTTTTAAATCATTATGATATTATTAATAACCCTCAATTACTTCATGAGACATATCACACCAATCTGAAACTTTTTATCTATTCTACAAAAAAGTGTCAAGGTCTTTTTTCATGTTTTCAGCAATAAAACGTACCTTATTTTACAGTTTCATGTTGCTTCTCCATGTTTTATTAAATTGAGAATAGTCATACTTAGTAAAGTAGAAATCAGATATCGAATATTAAAAGTATTTATTTTACTAGATTTTCTAAACTTCTTTGAACATACTCGAGGTCTGATCCAAGCCGGGAGTTTCTAAAAACATATCTAAAAATGTAACATGCTAATGTACAAGGGTATTGGTATGGTATATTTATACGTAATAGCAATACTGATTGTGTTATCTATGGAAAACAGGTTTTTAAAAGCTCTTTTAATAAACTTAAGGATTGAATTAAACATTTATTTGTGGAAAACATATTTTCTTTTCATTGATTCAATTTTCTTTTACATATTTTTTCTGAAAGATTGTTTCTGCAGAATAAGTAGGATTTGAAATGTACTTTTACACCAACGATTAATCCTGGTTAACAAACTGTGCAATTCAAATTACATGTAGCTCTGAGGCACATGTAGCATTTATGCACTAAGAAGAATACACTTTTCACAACGAACATAATTGCTCATCAGAAAAAAAGACATGTTAAATGTCCACAGGCACACTTCCATAAATGGCTACTTTAGCCAACTTTACCTGTAGTAAATAAATTCAATGTAACACAAATCAGTTTCCTTAAATTTGTCTCTAACGGCGTTACCAGCATTTCTTTATAAAAACCCAAAAAGTAGGATAGCAAGAAAAACTCAATAAAAAGGTTGACAAATCAAAACATATATCTGATCTTTGGATTCTCTTCGTTTGTAAGGCTCATTATATAAATTGAATTTTAGAAAAACTTGGATTTAATAATACAAGTGGTATTCCAACTTATACTCATGCTACCCTTTCTAAAAATAGAAATTCTTCGAAATTACCGGTACATGTCAGTTTTGAATATTTTTAAGATCCCAAAAGAACCAAAATAAATTTGAACTACTTTATCTATATTAGATTTCGAAACAAAAATACAAATAGCGGGTTCCAGTAAATACTCAACCAAGCTACCTTCTTTACTCCCAACTAAGATATTAACAGTAGTGAAAGAGAAACTTCAAGAGTACTGTGTAACAATATATTCAATAAATGATGTAAATCAGATGTGGATACTTACGAGTCTCGTAAAAATTCCAAGGAACTTTTTGACAATTTGAAATCACAAGACTTTATCAAAATCAACATCTTAAAAACTTGTGACTTTTTCAACTTTAAACACAACCATTCCCCACGAGAAATTAAAGTCCAAGCTTTTTGACGGCTGCTTTTTCAATAAAAATTACACTTGTAAATTTACTTACCTTGTCATTGGTCATTTGCAAAATTATTTTGTTAAGAAACATTCTGATTGTACATACAAGTACTCTGACGTTTACACCAAAACGATGCTTGAGTTTCTGATTGACAATATCTATGTGGTTTTTGGAAACCAGATTTTCCAACAATCAATTGAAATTTCCACATGGGTACAAATTGCGCCCGTTATTAGCAAACCTATTTTTGTATTCATATGAAGCAGAATTTGTCCAATATCTTATACATGAAAAGAAGAAAACACTTGCTGTGGCCCTCAACTAGATTTAGATATATAGACGACGTACTGTCAATAAACAATGGAAATTTCCATTCTTATGTCGATACAATATATCCTGGTGAGTTTGAGATTAAAGATACCACAGAGTCTGACACATCTGACAACCAAGCTCTATGATACACGTAATGACTTACAATCGTCAACTTCCCTTACGGCAATATACCTTTATCACCTGCATGCGGAGTTCTTATTTCTCAGTCGATTCGATACGCAAGAACATGCTAAACAGAAATCTGTGCTTATCGAACATCTTTATCCTGCTTGCATTATCAACATGCTGAGCATTCCATATTTAATCCAACTAACATTCAACATGTTCAAGTAAAAGAAAAATCTTCATTTTCACGACCTAGATGTATTATAAGCTATTTTGAATGACAAAAAACTCGTACTATCTAATGAAAACTAAATGCAATATGAAGATTTTTTTAATTTTTACCATACAGATCGAATCTAGATTCTAGTAATTTTTTAAAACCTCATACTTCTACACATTACAACAAATATGAACAAGCACGGTGTAAAAAATGCATAGCTGGAGGTAAATTTCCTTGATTTCTTAACAAACAAAATCATGACATTGATTTGAACCATTAAAAGTTTTTTTTTAAAAGTACTCCAAAGAATCAAACAGTTCTTCAACCTTCTAGTCTATCTGTATTTAAAATAAAATTTAGTATGTCAGTGGAAAAAAGTTTGTTTTTAAAGCATTTGTTTAATTTTCCGAGTTTGCTATAAGCAATGTATATTTTAGCAGCTGACTGCTAAAATAAACGTATCTTATGCATAAAACAACAAACACAGTAAGTTGTAATCAAATCTCCAAGACATTAACAGTCATGTGATATGAATGCAACCAATCATAACAGGTCGAGGTCTTTTCAAACATCTTTAGTTAACCCTTTTTAATATTGTCCATTTTCGCACAGAGTAGAGTACATGTAGCTGTTCAAAAACGCTACCGAATTTACAGAAATGGTATCAGTATTGTTTCCTTTAATCAATTAAAATTAATATTAAAATAAATATTTTATTATAAATTAATATAAACTATTAGAATATTAATTTCCTTTCGTTAATTATTTTAACAAGGTACATAACAAAGCAAGATAATGGTAACTTTTTTCAGTAAAATACAAAATAGAACCGATTCAGCAGCAGGCTCCGGGGCTATAAAACTGGGACGAGATCACTTTTGATCTCAGTCTCATTTTAACAAAAAGAAGAGACGTATACTATAGTAGTGGATTGATTGATTGATTGTATATTGTTTAACGTCCCTCTCGAGAATTTTTCACTCATATGAAGATGCCACCACTTGCCGGTGGAGAGCTGCATATTTTGTCCTATACTCGGCACTTAGGGCCATTGAGCAGGGAGGGATCTTTTTCGTGCTAGCACCTACTGCGACACGGGACCTCGGTTTATACGGTCTCATCCGAAGAACCGATCTCCACGCCCTAAAGTGGGATTTGAACCCGCGACGCAAGGATCAACTCCTTACTACGCAACTCTAGAGCGGACGCTCTAACCACTGCACCACGCGGGCGACCACTAGTAGTGGAAAAGTAAGACTTAGTCAAAAGTGATCTTGTTTTAGTTTTATGGGCCCGGGACCTCAAGAATTTCACAAATCTGGTAAAAATCCCCTTGTTTTTGACAACTTTTAATTATACTCTGCAGCGTAAGGGGAGATAAGAAAGCTTCAACGAAATAATGCATTTTATCTGTAGTTTCAACACAGCCCCAATCTAACACTAGAACCCTTGACCAAAGAGATTTAAAATTCACAATAAAGGAAGATGCACAATTGCTATCATTACATGTACAATGTTTAGATTTTACCAGTCTTATATTTAGGTCTTAAGAAAAATATGCAAGGTGATAATACATGTTCACTATCAACTCAAAAGATCCCCTCTAACAAAAACAAATAAGCTTTTCTGACCACCACTAGACCACCACCCCCTCCTCAAAGTACATATTGAAGCTGATGCAATAAAATGCTGTTGTTTTGTTTTTTTCAACTGCAATTATTTGAGATACTTTTACGTGTATTTCATATTTTTTAATATTTTGTAAGAAGAACTTCGTGCAAATATTTTTTTTAAATTGAAGCATGAAATTTGTTACAACTTGTTGTAAGATTTCTTTAAAAAAAAATAGTTTTGTGAAACAGCAGTGACAAATCTTATGATTATATTAAGTTACATTTTAAAATAATCTTAAGACTTATTTTTAGTGTTAATCTTATGATAGTTTTGTGAAACCCGGCCCTGACCTATTTGGTATTTTTTTCTTTACAAAAACTTGTAGATTTCCGTTCCGATTAATGGAAATAGGCTGAATACATGTAACAATTTAATTCTCATAAATTTTTATTTCAGCAAGTTGAGGTAGGAGGAACCCTTTCATTGATATTCCGAGTTCTTGTCTCCAAATGTAATAATTGATATTTTTCTTAACTTCTAATTGTACATATTAGTACTAGTAATGTCTACCGATCTCTGAAATCCTATTCCTTATGCCTAGAATAATTACTTTACAACACATTTCCCGTGGATTTAATAAAAACATGCCATTAATTTGGGCAAAATAAAACACTGCACGTAACCCAGACATGCACTAGTAGCACAGAGAGAATAAGAGCATTGTGATTAAATTCTTCATAAAATTAAAATTCATCAGCTCATGTTGCCGAGAATACCTGCATCGAGTAACAAAGAGTGAGTTATTCATGTCCTCAAAAAAGTGTGATTATACTGAGGTTTGTTCCGCATGACCTAAAATTTTTTAAATAGTCCAAAGTTTGAAAAAGGCGAAAAATAAAAACTATAAAAGTATTGGACCAGGTGGTTTACTTGACTTTAAAATGAGAGTACCCAAGGTGTTATATAGTCAGCGCATATGTCAACTGAGCAATGCTGACTATGTTGTACTGGTATAAAATTGAAGCAGAATGTCAAAATCGGGTTTCCTTATATTGTATTTTTTTTTTTAAATTAATTCCATCCTAGGGCAGGAATGCCCTAAAAAATTCAATATTAAACTATTCCTTACATCCCAACCTATCAAAATATCACAATTTTATTTAGGAGCAGGACTGCCCTGAAGGACTTCTAGGCCAAAATTCATGCAAAAATCAACGCTTTAATGGACAAAAAGGTGTTTCGACCATCTTTGGAGGTTTATTGGAAAGTTGTAAATAATAAGTTTAAGGTGTTATATACATATCTGAAAAATTTAGACAGACGTACATATATGTATATAAAAATAAAGATTCCTTTTTTAAAGTAATTTTTTCCGGAAATTCTCTTCTATAGGTCAATTCTTTTGCAATAGTGAATACATCCTTTTCAACACTTATTTTCTTCGATTCAACTGCAAGGAAAAATGCATGATGAAGCGCTGTGTTTTCCCCATATTATAATCACACATAGATTTACACGCTAAATGTGCAATAAATAATCAGTGAACACCGGTATGACATAGTACAAGTGCTTTGACAATACACTTCCCCTTGTGCATACTTCATACTGTAGCTACTTCCGGTAAAAAAAAAAACAATGGGGCACTTCTTTCAAATGTGTTGGTTTCCTTCGTCAACATAAATCAAATTGCCCCTTTATCTAAAGCAATTTTCAAAAATGTGTTCATCAATATGTTAAAAAGTGTAACGAGTGCTAAATAGTTTCATATACATGTGTTTATATGCTTGTGGTGTTCATTAATTCTGGCAGTTTATCTAGAATATATATAACCGCCGAAATATGGCTGAAATATTGCCGACTTGGCGAAAAACCACCAATAATCAATCAATCTAGAATGTATTGTACTTTTTTACCATCCAGTATACTAGCCAGTACTTGTTTTATATTTTTTAATCATTAGATTGGCACAACATATTGTAGGATTCATGACAAAAACACTAAATACAACATTACTGTGTGACAAAGCATACGATAAAATCTTGAAACAGTTCATCATGGTTTACCAATGTATGAAGGGTGTGAGAATTAGAAGAAGATGAACAAAGCGATTTTCAAAGTCATTTGAAATGAAATTTCTCATGCTTGAATAATAAAATTGTTTCATTGAAGTTTTACTTTCTTGAAAAGAATTTGAGCCCCCCCCCCGCCCCCTCCCTCTCTACTGTGTTCAAATCAAGGCATCAACGGGAGAGGTTTTATAATATATTTTCTCTAAGCTAAATAATTAAAATTTTGATTAGAATTTATGTAATCAAATAAAAGCATTTTGATATTAAACTATCTTAAGATATTGTAGATTTAGTTTTGTTCAAATCTTTGCCTGCCGTACATGTAGGTAGTTATTGCAGAGGAGAAAACTGCATGTATAGTTAACCCCCTCCCCCAAACATTCGCCTTCACTACAGTCAGGGTTCAACAGCTGCGTTATTTGCGCCTTAAGTTTTCAGATTAAGTAATAATCTATTATATTACTATGAAAAGTTGTGACGATTTATTGAAATAAATGAAAATTTCCATCGTGACTAATTTCATTGAAACTCGTATATAAATCCAAGCCATAATTATCGATACACTATATATATATTATTCGCAATTTAGTTGTAATTTCAGTAAATTAAACAATGTATGAAATCCTGGTAATAGGCTGGGTGACTGCTCGGATTGACTAAGGGAATGTCACACACACAGATGTATATGACACTAGCTTATATTAAAATAACAAAGTGAAATAAAAGCGCATCTGTCCTCAAACCTCGTCGTGTGCAAAATTTGCGCACAGGACCAGTATAGATGTTAAAAGGATATGTGCAAGTTAAATGACAGATTAGTTGAAAAAGGAAAGAATTAATGAAATATTTTAATATTGTTTGTCCTATGGAAAAATGTTCGTAATATCGCGTGAAAAGAGAAAACACTGAGATGGTTTTATCTTTTTATTCTATGAAATTGGCGGACTATATATAGGTATATTTCATCAGGACAAAGTGACCAAACATGACCAAAACGAACTCAACGGACAGGTGGGCGAAAGATATTTTTTAATTTATCGTTGTTTTTTTTTTTGGCTTCTTGATTTAAAATATACCTTTATTCATTCTCGGTTCACGAAAAATTAATAAAAATCTGTTTTTCAAAGAAGCATTATCAATGAAAAGAGAAAAGGGTTAACTTTTTAGAATTAAAGCTACCTGAATAATGATATTAATTATGCAAATAATTGTCAAATTATTTTTGTTGCTGTTGTTTTGTGTAGTTTGATTGACTGATTACTTAAAAAAAAGTCGAATAAGCAGAAAAATAGGAAGATTTTAAAACTGAATGGGACACGAAAGTGTCTAAGTAATTTTACAAAAAGTAGATAGAAAAAAGAGACTTTTGAGTGTAACCAATTAATGATTTGTTTGTTTAATTTTGGAAAAAAATATTTATTTATCAGTTGTGAGTAAAGTCCCTTGTTTAGTTCCGGTTAATATCTGTCAAGGTCGTCGATAAATGGCTTAAAGCAATGTTACATATTTACATGTTACCTTTTCTCTGATATGAGATAATTTCACAACAGACAACAAATCGACCAAGTTAATTTTCTCATTCTCTCCATTTCGCTGTCACGAAAAGTATATTATAATACATCCAACTTTTCTTCTACAATGTTACATTTTTTACGAAAACTCGTCGCATTTTTGACAGAAACTCGATTTAATCAAAACAATGTTGCATGTTTGTCTATGGTGTTTCAGATACTATACAAAACGTCTGTTATGTTGTACAAACTTCTTTAATTTTATCAATTTTGTATCAATATTAGGTAAGACCGCCATGGATAGATTTTTCTACAAATGAACCTGACGTGACAAATTAATTTCTTTGAACAAGGTAATCTGATGCCACTCTTTTCTATTTAATGTCGATGTGTCTTTTACTTCCAGCATTACTATGAGCTTAAGAAAGGAGTCAGCTGAAGGCGAAGATGAAAATAAGGATGACACCTGTAAGTATTTAGCCTTTTAATGAAGTGAACTTTCCAAAGTGGGTACAAGGAATATTTTTTTCAATTTCCAGAAGACTGTAAAAGTCAATATATTTTGATTCTTTTTTTAAAAATAGTTAATATCCAGCAAAACGTACAATAAAGTTAATTTTTAAGGCCAGTCCCATATCAAGCTTTCTCTCCGACCCGAAGTTACAAAGATGATGCTCTCAAATATTATTTTGGACACAAAGCAATGCGCATGCTTCGATTGCTGACTTCCGACATACCAAATGCGCAACTTGGTTAAACGCAAGGTCCTTCTCAATTCACTCTAGTTTTGTTTATAGTGTAGTCCAAATAAAAAATTCTAGACGCCGATATTGCACATTTATTAAAAATATGGTGTATAACCCTAATAGTGTACATGTATCAGACCTTTTATATATGATGTTTTAGCAACGTAGGCTTAGTTTAGCCTTTATGACTCCATCACAGTTTCTCACTAAAATAAAATATCAATTTTATAATTAATGACATCTAAGCATATGCATATACACAGATGCTTTAACATATGTTAACATATGTTACAATCGTACATGCTTTGATGCTTGTGTCGAATGTGTCACCTGTCAGTTACCCTGACATATACCTGTTAAATGTCACACGTCTTACTCTGGTCAAATACATGTACAGTACAATTACGCCTATTACAATTCAAATATGAATGTGAATAACACTTAAGAAGAAAAAAAATTTGAGGAAAAAAAAAGAAAACAAAATAAATTTACCAAAAAAGGTGATCTTCAATTGAAATCCTGACTGAATATAGCTTATTTTGTTTTATAATATTTTATGCTATTGTTAATGGAAGAGTCATTTGTTTCTTGGGTTTATACTTCAACTGTTTAAGCATACATGGTTTCCATTAAGATTAACAAAAATCGTAGGTCTTTGTAGGCAAAACAACTTCTGGTAATCGCAGTCCTAAAACAGAGAAAAACTATAGAGAATAATAGATTTCTAATGAAGACTAGGCGAAGTATTATCAAAATTCTTCATTTCCTTTTTCATGAAATAAAGCTAATCAGTTCAACAGTTCATCTGGAATAAGAGAGCAGGTCTAAAAAAAATCTTATTTCTCATAGACAAGCTGCCATAATCTTTTTATAGTGTAAAACAAATTGTACTTAAGGATATCCGATCCTCAACCAGGAAGGATAACTCTAAAAATTTAAATTTAATTTGAAATGCATCAAAATGAGGCTTGAAAGTGAAATTTTTCACGCAACAATTTTCATTTCATTCATCTTTATAAGATTCAAGGTCTTTGGAAGTCTTAGAAAAGATCTTATAAAAGTTGACATTTTTACCCTACCAAAGAAGAAATAATTACAATGTAATACAGTTTTAGAGAAATAAGATTTTCTTGAATCCAGCCTTAGATACGAGGGTTGACCCAAAAGTAATGTCAGACCTTCGATAAAATTGCTCCTAGTAAATTAACAAAATTATACGTAATGGAAGCTATATTTATTTCAAATCAGTTCTGAAAAATTCAAATTAAAATGATTTAAACTTTCCAGAATATCAAATTATTTACAAAGTGCGATTATGATAGTCGCCGCACCTATATAACGTAATATGAAGGATATGCGCCGTCGTACACTAAAACGCTTCCATTCATTAAAAAAACAATTGATATTCACAAACACATCTATAATTTAATCATTTATCAAAAATTTTTGAACAGTACCATAAGACAAAGTTCAAGTTTCTCATATCGCTCAAACCGTGACACGAATCTCTCTTTATACAACGGCGACGTTTCCACCCGACCTCCTATCTTTTGGCCTTTCTGTCCGTAGATTGATCATTTAATTACGTATGACCCGCCCAAAATCTATGAAACAGTCTGATTTACCGTCTCTAACTGTCTCTACTGGTGATTTCCCGATTTTGAAGGAAAAACGCATTACAACTCGTTTCGGCGTTTTATTCCATTTCGACATTTCCTTTGTGCAATACATCAGATATAAACAACAATGTTTATGATAAAAAAAAATGACGCAATTTAATTCTTATCTAAAGACTAGAAAATGTCGTAAATTTTGTCTTTTATAATATTGGGCGATTAGACGCTTTTAAAGATGCTTTTCGAATGTGTTTGTATTTTCTCATTCTAAAAAGACTTGCCTAAGTTTCCTCTGATCTTTTGGTTCACATCAAAAACAAAAGAAGAGATAGGATTCACAGTCCTTTAATGTATTTTTGTAAGAGTATTTCAATAACCTATTGTTTCTTCTAATAAAAAAGAATGTACTACAAGCACAATAAATGGTTTGTTCCGAAAACTTCAATCGATTTAATTACACAGGGAACACATCAGAATCAAAGTTGTGCATGTTAAAATGCGAAAATATAATACACTGTGAAACACATTCCAGTACAATAGCTCAGTACTTTATCAAATTACTTACCAAAGGTTATTATCCGCAAATGGAAATGTCAAAGATCGTGAAAGCAATGATCGTGTATTTAGGGAAAGTATTTGTCATGTCGCAGGCAGCTATGATGTTGGTAAATGAATACTTGCTGGATAAAAGCCATCATTTTGCGTCTTTGAAATTATGTCTCCAAAGTCAGGAACATTTTTGTAGTCAAAGCGATTATCTATTATCTGAAATTATATTTATTTTAAACAAGATATATTTAGTCACTCAGATTCTGCAAAAAAAAAATTCATACAGCATGCACTGTAATGTAATGTAAAAGTTTCTGTTTAAGAGGTAAGCTTTTGAATGTAATAGATACTGTTAAAACCGTAAGCTTAAGGTAGGACAAACACCCGAGAATTCTATTTTAACCCATTTCTTAAAAAGAACTAGAGAAAAAACGGATAAAATTACTAAATTGACAACATTGAATTATCCCTTTTAAGAAAAATAATAAGTTTTGGCATGTTGGCGGCATGTTTTGTGAAAAAATCAGAGAATCCTATATATTGGTCTCTTGAGGGCTTATATTTTGGAATGTGTTTACGCTATCTAAGCGCAACAAACAAGCATGTAACAGTCTGTTATAAAATGCAGTGTAACTTTTGTTCCATAAATAGTAAAGGGCTGATATTTGGACACATATATAAGGAGTCTCCATTCTCTATGTACTACAAAGGTCAAGGTCATATCAAGAGGTTAAAGGTCAAATATTGTGACGTCATCTACTAAATCTTTAATTTTTTTTGCCATTGAAATTTTTTTAATCGCCAAAATATCTGAAACCACTGGTTCAATTTTCTTTATTTTTACACAATTTTTTCTAGGACCCATATGAATCATTCTGTTAATTTTTTGTAAAATTGAAATATACATTTTCTTTTAAGAAAACTGAAACTGTTGGATATTTACATGTGAATTTTCAATTCCGACACTATGTATGTTCATTGTTTCCGTAATATTTTACTTAAATTTTCCAGTATCAATTTGAATTACTGATTTAAAGTAACAAAAGTGTTATCTTTATTAAAAGTATTATACCAATTTGCAATAGATCAATTGTTAATTCTAAAATAAGGCTCATTCTCAAGTCGAATGTCTGATTTTACAATCTTCTAACAGGGGTCCGATAGGCCATATTTCAGACTATGTGGGCAAAAAATGTGCGGTTTAATTTCTTTCATATCGAACATAAAGAGAGATTTTGTATCCCAGAACAAAATATCAAAGTTTCAGAAAAATTGAATTTGAGGAAACATTTGGCCTATCTATTGTGTCCTACCTTAAGGTAAATGTAATTATTTCTGTTTTACGGTATGCTTATGTAATGTAATTGATACAGTTTTACGGTATGCTTATGTAATGCAATAATTTCTGTAAAACAGTCAGCCATTGTCACATACAGTGTATTGTAGTTACTGTATAGTTTCAGTTTTACAGTATGATTATGAAATGTAATAACCTTGTGTTTTATAGTCAACCATTGTCACATAGAGTGTATTGTAGTATAGTTTCAGTTTTACATAATGCTTATGTAACGTAAAAATCTCTGTTTAACAGTCAGCTATTGTCACGCAGAGTGTATTGTACATGTATTATACATGTATTGTATATGTAGTATAGTTTCAGTTTTACAGTATGATTATGTAATGTAATTGAAACAGTTTTACAGTATGCTTATGTAACGTAAGAAGTTCTGTTTTACACTCAGCCATTGTCACACAGAGTGTATTGTAGTATAATTTCAGTTTTACAGTATATGCTTATGTACATGTATTGTATGCTTATGTAATGTACTAACTTCTGTTTAACAGTCAGCAATTGTCACATAGAGTGTATTGTAGTATAGTTTCTATTTTACAGTGTGCTTATGAAATGTAATAATTTCTGTTTTACCGTCACACGGTATGCATTTTAATGTAATTTCAGTTGAAAAATTGTCAACAGAGTCCACTGTTATCTATAGTTTTACAGTAAGCCTTTGTCACAGGTAGTACATTGTAATGTTATAAAGATTTGTTTTAGAGTTATCTAATGTAATGTTATGATTTTTTTTTACAGTAAGCTTTAATGTAATAATTTCTATTTTACAGTAAGCCTATGTAATGTAATAATTTCTATTTTACAGTAAGCCTGTGTAATGTAATAATTTCTATTTTACAGTAAGCCATTGTCATACAGAGAAGAATCAGGATATTTTTGACAAGAAGGCCCGAAGACAGCTTATCATCGCCAGTATCTTCTGCTCCATCTTTATGATTGGAGAAGCTGTTGGTATGATGCAAATAATTATTCTCTCTCTCTCCCTCTCTCTCCATGTGACAGGTGATATATTATAAACATTTTGATTTCCATTTCAGGCGGTGCCTTAGCTGGAAGTCTTGCCATTATGTCGGATGCTGCGCATCTATTGACAGACTTCGCTAGTTTTGGAATAAGTTTAGTTGCAATGCATTTAACTATAAAAAGGAGAACGAAGAAATTAAGTTTTGGATGGTATCGGGCAGGTATAGAAACGTATACTATACATTATGACACGAAGAATTTTCTTCAAACAATAAACACATTTTACAATACTTTGAAAAAAAGTATTATACCTCTCTGTCTTGAGATTTAAGAATACCAGTTCTTTAAAAATTAACAATCATTGCTTGTACACGTTATATGCAACATATAGCTTTTTTGTATGGGATCAAGATTGAATTTCTAATCCTAAAATTTCTTTCAGAAATTATTGGTGCCTTGCTGTCCATTTTGTTTCTATGGGTACTGACAGGTGTCCTGGTCTACCTCGGGGTGGAGAGAATTTTAAATCCGGATTACACCATCGACCCCCTCATTATGTTAATCACGGCCTCTGCTGGCGTGGTCATCAATGTTATGTTAGTATTTTTGGCATTTTGAAGTTAGGCTCTCCGAGTACATACATGTATACATGCATAGTTGTCTGTTCATTTCTAAGAGATAAGAAATTACTTTATTAATAAACTTTTCATTTTAAAATTCTAAAAAAGATATGCAATACAAATGGAAATTATACATGTAAACAGAAAACTATACAGTACAAATGGGAAAGATTGAATTATACAACATTTGATGTTCAGAATTTAATATCTGTAGAAGATATATGCATGTGTACGATATGCAATATGTTTGTCCTAAAAATGGATCTGTTTTCTTAAAATAACATATTCAAAGTTGATGGTCAAACTTTTGAAAGTATCGATTGTATTATCTCAGTCCATTAAATTACATCGTATCAACATAATGTGTTGTATAAGTAAGTATATATACATGAGTCCGATATGCAGATAATGGAATGTATTTTTAATTTCCTTTCTTTGAAAATGTTGAACTTATTGATATTCAAGTACACTGTATACTCACTTAATCTTGGATAATTTCATGATCTTTTCAGCATGGGCACCACACTCCATCAGGGGTCGGGTCATAACCATTCCCACGGTGGCAGTGGTTCCGAGTACAGCCCCACCGACAGTGGCAACCAGAGCCACGAGGAGGACAACTCACAGGAAAATAACACTAGTCACCTTTTGGACGATAAACAGAAGCTGGTGGAGTACGGCTCCATATCCAATCAAAACGTCCACGACGTCGAGAAAAATCAAAATGGCCGCGATGTCGAGAAAGATGACCACGCACATGGCCACTCACATAAGAAAGAGAAGAATATCAATGTCCGCGCAGCATTTATTCATGTACTGGGCGACTTGGTACAGAGTTTGGGTGTGCTGGTAGCTGCTGTTATTATTTGGTTTAAGGTAATTTAGTTTTAGAAAGTTCAGATTACCTCGGCAAAAAGAAATGCTTTATGCATGTTATGTTCAGATATTTCTCAAAACCGTACATGTAGCAATATACGTATAACCAATTTGATTAAGCAGCCAGTTTTTGTAACATATACATTGTAGTAGATGTACTGATTTCAGTGATATTCCAAGGCAACTCTTTGAAAACAGTGACTTCGAACTCTTATTGAGCTTTGAAATTCCTAAATATTTCAAGTGTAAAATAAGCCTTCTTAATTGGGTTTATTTATTGTTTTTAAAATGTAAAATATTAATCAGAAATTATTGGCTTCATGAAAAATTGTCAGCCATTTATATGAAAAAATGGCTGCATTTCATTTCCGGAATTTTGGGTACTTATCAACTTTTCATTTCCGATATTTTTTTGTTTTCATTTCCGACATTTTTCAAATACATATGTAGTACCTGTAGTAATAGATTTGATAGCTTTACTTATGAAAAATTGAAAGGAATAAATAAATCACTGAAATCAAATTTTGTAAATCTATTGATGTCTTGGACAAAACTATGCCGCTGTCACTGACACTTAATGTAATGCACATTAAATGTGTTGAACAAGTTACATGCACATTAAACTCCTTTACCTAGACTTAGTACTGCATATATGCATATGTGTAAAGATGTTTTTTTAGATATTTTATCAATATTTTGGTATAAATACTTTTAAAATGCCATTTTCTTTTACTTAGAAAACATTGAATTGCCGCACAGGTAAATTCCGGAAATGAAAAGAAAATTATGTCGGAAATGAAAACAAAAAAGGTCGGAAATGAAATAAAAAATTGTCGGAAATGCTATGCATATTTCCGGAAATGAAATGCTGCAGAAAAAATACAAGAAGACAAAGGGTCGATTTTAGCTGTTAAAAATCCTTGTTCTTTAAAATTACAATAATTTTTCCTTACTTAAAGGAGTTCCAGGATGAGTACTTGAATGCTTAACTCTTCATTTTTTTTTTTAAAGAATGTTGTCAACCTTTTATCCACTTGAAAAGGTGTCTAAATTTATTTGCATTAACGTTTCAGCCGGAATGGAAGATTGCGGATCCCATCTGCACTTTTCTCTTCTCAATCCTCGTTGTTTTCACCACTATGCATATTGTCAAAGACATTGTCATTGTCCTGATGGAAGGTAATCTATCTTTAATTATAATTTTTTTAATTTTTTTTTAAACTTCGTAAAAATTACAAAAAGCGCGACACCTTCGAAAATGAGTCACAGATTTAACCAGTTTTGTGTTTAAGCAGTATTCTTAATCATGAATGTGTTCAAGCTAAATAATATACACAATGTACATGTATTTTCCTTTTCTTGAAATAATCTAATGTTATTCGCCCCTAAAGGTGCCCCTCGCACGGTGAACTTCGTGGACGTGACCCAGAGTCTTCTTGAGATTGACGGGGTGAAGGAGGTTCACGACTTGAGAATGTGGTCCCTCTCCATGAACAAAATCGCCATAGCCGTACATCTAGCTGTTGGTTTGTAGCTTTTTAAAATTGTTCGAAATTTTTCAAGGCTAGAAGGTAGCAATATATCAGTTTTGGGAAGGGGTATGAACAATCTAACTGAAATTTTTATAAAGAAAAAAAAAAGGTGAGAAAAAAAGTGGGACACAATGAGGGGACATAATCGAATAAATTAGAATTGCATCCTTATTATGTATGTGTATGTGCTGGCCAAATTTCGGAGAGGCAGGTCTGTATATATATACCAGATACAATATATTTTTAAAATTTTGTTCCAATACTTTATTTTGTAGAGAAAGACAAGGATCCAATGCATGTACTTAGAGTGAGCACACGCCTCGTGAGGAAAAAATTCGGCATCTCCGAGAGTGTGATTCAGATAGAGGAATACCATCCAACCATGTCCGAGTGCCACGAATGTCGAGATCCGCCCGACTAACAAACAGCAAGGGAGCGGATCCTTAGGAGATGTTCTTTCTAGGAATTATGATTATTATAGTGATTGAAAATGTCGTCGGATGCTTTCTTGAGATAAATACGTTATATAACTAGAGAAATAAGTGTGGAGCGGGATAGCTTACAAGTCATTTCTTTATGTCACATTAGAATAAAAGAAGGCTCAAGTCAAAATGTTCAAATGCTATAGTATATTTATCTTTGCGCAATTAGATTTGTATAAAAAGTAGATTGTGTTTGTTTACATGTGCATGTATTTGAAAAAAAATTCACTTAAATCTCACTTGAATTGCTTTAATTGCATTCAAATTCTTTGTAGCAAATTCATCATGAAGTCTTTAAGACTATTTTGGATTGAAATTAAAAAACTACATGTGGGCGTTTCATTTTGTGTATTCTTCATTTGAACAAGGTACATTCACTTGTATTTCATATTTTGATTGTAGAGTACATTTACAAAATGTATATAAATATGATTTGTACAATTGTATACATTTTTATACTATTTGGTGAACCGTGATAATTGGTCAGCACAAGATTGTAAAGACTACAGGTGGATCGAAAAGTTCCTATGACGAATTTTTGTTCTTCATGTAATTAGTATGTTATGACAGTAAAAAGTTTATGAAAATCTGTTTTATAATAACTAACAACTTCAATGATTCAAGTTTCATATGTCAATTTTCTAATTCGGGGAATGTTATTCTATATGTGTAGTATGATATATAAATACTAGTAGTGAATAAAGTTCGTCACATTTTTTGGGGGGATTTATTGTATAGTGACTGACTCAACACACGAAAACCAAGTTACAGGATCTAAGTAGGGCCAGAAATCTGCCTTTTTGAAGATTCAGAGGCTTACAATTTTTGATTATAGAATGTCCCATTCGATTTTTTTTCCCTCATATATATTGCAATCTCTGTCACCCATTACTTTGAAAGACTTCAAACTAAGAATTTACTCTATACGTTGGGTTATTGAGAAGCGAGGATTCTTAATCATACAAACCCATGTATTACTGTTTCTTTCTTAACATTAAATTAGAAAATTAGATTTAAAGTAAGAGTCTATAAGAGTTTGGAATTTCTTACGGTTCTTTTAATGTATATAAAGAAGAACTCAAGTTAAATCTTGATAAATGGGCCATATATAAAATCATCAAGCTGCGGGTTACTAGATTTAAAAAAAAAAAAAGTTCAAAAATAATTTCCATTTGCAAGTATCAAAAATAGATGATAAATTCTGAGACGTGCATGTCTACTGAGTCTTGAAATTAACAAACCAATATAATAATGCATCACAATTAGAAACGAAACAGGCACATAGGATGTTTTTCTACATGAAATGTTCATTGAAAGTCTGCCCCCCCCC